>JAJHUR010093231.1:0-29464 GCA_027495735.1 Lutjanus campechanus
TTTTGTTGAATATATTCATCACTTGTGCCTGAGCTCCTCGTCTGTCATTGCAAAAACAAACAGATCTCAAAAACACATGTTTAGCTTATAAACAAACAGGGTTCTGCTACGTATTTAACAAACAGTTTGTTGCCTTTATGAGCCAGTAGATTTGCTCAAACAAATATTTTGTGTTGGATATGTTCTTTACCGATGCAAGTGACCAATAGTGACAAAGCTTTGTCAAAATGCAAGCAGCCGTACAAACAGCGATGATCAATTTAGATGTGTATGTGTACAAAAATTTACGAAAAGCGAAAAAACGGTAAATTATAAATCGTTGAATTGGTTCTTTGAGATGTACATGTGTGACATCTGCACAGGGGGCTGCTATGATTGGTGGAATTGGACAAAAGTGTAAGGTCGTACAGAATTCATTGGGATTGGTTGAATGTGTTGCAGTTGCAACATCACAACTTCCTGGAGGGACTGGTAAAATTCTGCTGTCTAAGGCTGGGTATCGAGTAGAATTAAAAAAAATAAATAAATAAAGAAGCGCCAAATGTATCAAAACTTTGTCATTATGGCCGCCACCATCTTGGTTTATGGGAGCCAGTCTAAATGGGACCATAATTTACAAAATGAACATCATGTATTTAAGAAAACCTTAAACAAATGATTGAGTTCTTAATCTAATTAGGAAAATGTTGATTACCTAATGAGAAGTATAGTCTTTTTTTCCATAGATTTCATACAGTTGGACTACTTTTTGCAACCAGTGGAGTTGCCCCCCTGCTTGCCGTTAGAAAGAACGCAGGTTTAAGGTTTTGGCTTCACTCTTCAAACCTGGAAGCTCAGTCCACTTCTCATCATACAGTCTATGATTTAGACTTTTATTTAATCAAAGTTCATTATTTGAAACAATATGGAAAATGTTCGAGCACTGCTGCTGTTTTGTTGCGTGATGCTTTTGTCCTGAAGTTAAAATACTGTATATCTCGGTGGCACTGTCGAATAGTTAACGCGTGAACTGTGTGATCGTGTGAAGTTGGCCGCTTTAGGTTTGAGGCGAGTTACTAATTCATGCATGCTGTACTGTACTGCTGACTGGGCTTATGTAACCCTGCAGAGAACCAGAGTAGCTTTACATCTAACATGCAACACTAAACCTCAACTCAGTCACTGCTGGTTTCTTAGAACATTTTTTTTCCGGTACAGTAAATCAAAAAAGATTCACATAGTATCAGATCATGTGTAAATGTTCTCCGTGTTCCCTCTGTGTGCACCTGTTGAATATGTTGGACAGAAACAGTTTGCATTAAAGAGGGAGTGGGTTAGACTGGGTCCAGTATGTTATTAACAGCTGGCTGCCTCCCATCACACTTTTTTTTTTACCAATTTAGACCCACAATCCTTCAGAAGAGCCAACAGAATTATCATCCTCTTCCTCCACACCTGCAGCCTTCACTGATCTGAACACCCACACTTGTTCATAGGAGTCATTCTTAGGTGCTTACTAAACGCATATAGCTTGTTCCAATAGGAGAACCCTTTTTTGGTTCCAGTAGAACCTTTTATAAAGATTCCACTCGGAGCCGTTAACCAGTCCCATTCCAGTTTGTGTAGATGATTTTGAACCCCTCTGAGCATTTCTGTCAAAAATAAACTGGTTCAAAACCTGAAAAACTGGCTCCCAGCTGGAACCAAAAAAAATAGCAGGTTCTCCTTGGGAACCGAAGTGGGCGTGTCATAATGTACAGGCACTGTGCAGGGCCCTCTGTTTAATAATGATCTTTAATCACAATGGTTCCTCTCAAAACTGGTGGAAACGCAGGCTGAATCCAAGAATCTTAAAGCCAATTCAAGAACCAGAGCTAATTTGGTTGAAAAGAGCCTTCAGAGAGTTCTACAAACATAAGGGGTTATACCTAGAACCCTCTGTTAAAGGTTCCAACCAGAACCTGCTACAGAGAACCCTTCTATGGTGAAATGCTTCCTCCCAGAACCTTTTCTGGGGGTTTTATTTTGACCTTTCCCCCCTCTAAGGGTGCTAACAAGAACCTACCCGGGGGGATCTGAAAGTAGCCTTTTTTTTGTCAGGGTTTCACCTGTAACTCTTCTTTCTTCTGTGGGTTCTGTGAACTGGTGACAAGCGAGTTGTCTGTCATTGTTGCCGTGGTTACGGAGATTCAGATGTGCGGTTTTTTTAAACGTTAGTGAAAACCATCCATCTCAAGTCTGCCTGTAAAAAGAAAGAGGCTGCTCAAATACAGATCTCAATGGCAGACCGATAATGTCGGTCATTTTATACTGACAGATCTGAAGCAACCTTCAGCAGAGGACCACTAAACATTGATCAGATGTTTTAATCATTAATATAACTGAGGGGACTGTGCTTTACTCTTAAGGACTCTGTTTCCTTTACAATTTATGTTCAAAGTAGCAGAAAACTTTGAAATTGGCGAATAAAAAGCACAAACTGGTGAATAAATCAGCAGAACACAGGCTGTAGTTCTATCTGATGCTCCCATGGGGGACGACCCCAGATCCATCACTTGATTTGTCCTGCAGGCATGAAATCGCTGCCAAGGTGTCCCTTAATTTTCCACGTTGAAGGTGGCAACCCTAATTAGCTAGTCGACAGAAAGTTAATTGGCAACAATCGTCCAAGTCATGTTTTATGTAAAAATGCCAAAAATGATGCGTTTCCAGCGTCTGAAACTTGAATACTTGCTGTTGCAGATAGTCTTTAGTGGTTTTAAACTTGGGCTTTGGAAAGAGGTAATTGGCATTTTTCACTGTTAAGTGGAACATTATTCAATATTAAAATAACAGACATAATATTATGTGTGATTTAAAACATTTTCTTTTGCTCCATTTTTCACATTTCACATTATTCCCATAGAGAAAGGAGATGTGTGACATGTAATGCAACTAATGCAACTTCTTTTGGTTATTATTATAATAATAATAATTATTATAGTCATAAATATTTTTTTTACCCACTTGTTCATCATCTTGAGACCCCTTGGCATAGTTCTGACTTTCAGGTTAGGTAAAAAAAAGTTAACAATTTTTGGGGCCTTTTCAGATTTTGATAGACAATGAAAATAAAACTTGAGTAATCCTGTATTACAGCTGACCCTGTCAAATGTTTTAGTCACCACTCAGCAATTTTAAAGCTAATTTTCTCCACTCAGCCTGATTGTGATTTGGCCTAAGCAGCAAAAACAATCATCCACAACAAGCAATCAATCGCTGGCCATCTTAGTATTCAACGTAAAAAAAAAAAAAATGCAACCGTACGCCAAGCCAAGCCATTAATAATCATCTATGTTGGTCTTAGTCCAAACAGAGTCTATTCTGTCAATACTGACCTTCTCCCATTAATCCCCATTAACATTGTAGGCAGTAAAGGGCAGCTCTAAACGGTGTATTGATATTATATTAAGGCCTGGAGCTCCCTGGCGTCTGCTGTAGGACGGCAGTCTGCCCAGTTTCACACTCTGCGGTGCAGGACTGCGTTTGGCTGCGCGAGTGTCTGTGAATGTGGGAGTGTGTTGCATATTTTACGGATTAACTCAGCAATTTGACCAGCTAAATTTAGGATGAATTGGAGTGGACAATATGTTTTCTCACAAATTTTAGTGCCAGAAAAACAAGTTTTAGAAAACTGAAAACATTCATTTCATACCAAATCTGGTTGTAGATCTACTGTAAAATTAATTAAATTGACCAGCTGAACTTGGATCAGAGGTTTAGGCTGAGCTGCACCATCAAGAATAAATTTTTAAACACTATTAAATCATAGTTTAAAAGCTTTAAAAGCTTAAAAGTAAGAAAGATTAAATTTACACCTCTCTTTAACCTTTAGGTTTTACTCTAAACTTAGATTAAGTCTAATCCTGTTGTACCAAAATAAAAATGTGACAATTTAGTTTTATGATGCGTCTTTCTTTCGCTCCAGTTGATAATTCGGCCAACAAGTTTTTCTCAAAGGAGAACTTGTACAATTTTTTTAACTAGCTGGAAAGTTAACATTTTGTTAGCTTTTTGGCTATCTAGCAAACAATATAATGTTAAGTTGCCTTTTTAGCTAGCTAGCAAACAGAAAAACATTTTCGATTTTTAATTTTTATTAGCTAACAACATTTTCTTAACTTTTTACTCTGTTAAACTTTTTTGCTAGCTAGCGAAAAATATGTTTTGATTCTATATCTAGCTAGCAAACAATGTAATATGATTTTCTTAGCTTTGTAGCAAACTAGCAAACCTTTTTCTTAAGCTAGCTAGCAAACAATGCAATGTTAAGGAACACAGAGCAGCTCTTTCTCAGAGACGGAGAAATTAGAGCTTCTCTGCTGAGCCATCATGACAACGCAAGGCTAACTAACTTTTAACAAAAGAGCAAACAATATAACTTTTATCTAAATTAAGCTAGCTAGCAAACAATACAATAGTTTTATTTAAGCTTTTAGCTAGCTATAAAACAGTGTTAACATGTTAACTTTTTAGTTTGCCGGCAAATAGTATTTTTGTTTTTTTTTAATTTTTGGCAGCCTGGCAGACAATATAATGTGTATATATATATATATATATATATATATATATTATATATCTTTTTATTTTTTTTATTTTTTTTATATATATTTTCGCAAACAAACAATGCAATGTTAAGGAATACAGAGCTGCTTAAAGTAAACAGTTCCTGCCCCTTACTTCAACAGCAGTCAATGCATTTTTATTGATTTCTTCATTTTAATTTGTGTAAGCAAGCATCTCCATAGTGATTATACTCTATTTAATTTCAGTTTACATCAATAAACTTGGATATATCAAATAAAAATCTGGATTGACTCATTTAAACCTAGTTTTGCTGAACTCTGATCAGAACTAATCTTAGATTAAATTAATCATTCTTGGTGTAGCTCAGTCTAGACAATATATTCTCTCGTGTTCACTCATGTTTAAGCCAACAGGGATTGTCTGAAGTGCCACCAGAGGTTTGGTATAAAAGTATGATGAGGATCGCATTCAGAAGTCTGCAGATTTACGTCAAATATTGTTTATGAAAAGGCACAAAGGAGCATTAGAGGTCCTGTGGTGTGTCCCTCTCCAATATGAAGAGGAAGAGGAGGATTGTCATTTATACAAACCAAAGGTCAGCGCTGATTGAATTCTCTTCTGAGGGAAAAAGGGCAAAGCCAGAAATACTGAAAATCTCCTGAAACGGAGCCCAAAGGCGGGGTGCCGGGAACACAAAGGGGTCGGCCCTTTATCTGCTTACTATTCACTGAACTCGTGGCATAGGACTGAGTGCATTTCACTACATCTCTGTCTCATTTTTTTTTTTGCTCTTTGGTATCTAAAATTACTGTCCCAGTGGGGGAGTGACGACAATGACTCACGCTCTCAAGCGGCCGTCAGGATATGCAGCGGTGAAATGCATGCTGGTAGCTCTGACAGCTTGTTGGAGCAGCTTTAATTGAGCACACTTCACAGCCCTGACTAACAGTGAAAGACAGTGGCTGAGGTGTTTTTCTGTATATAGCATTTATCACCCCTTCACTCCTGGAACATTTTCGCTGAGGCGATGTCAGACTCTCAGAACAACCGGTGACATCGACTCGAGCCAATCAGCCGTATCGGATGCTGCTTCTTAGCTCACGCTGTAATGGCGGATAAAAAAGATTTCTGTGCATGCCTGAAGCAGCGTGTTAATGTATTGACGGACGTAACATCAATCGGCCTCCTCCTGCTCCTTTGTCACTCTGCTCTTTCATCCTCCTCTTCAGGCAGCCTCTCTGTGAGCGAGGTCGCCGGGCTGCTGGAGCAGGAAACCCTGCAGCTCCTGAAGAAGGAGTGTGGAGGCCTTCAGACGCTGCTCAAGAACAACCACCAAGTCTTCAGAGGTAGTTGGACTACACGCTTATAAACATCCTCATAACTAGTCCACATAAAACCAGGGGGGAATAAAATGTTTTCCCAAATGTGGTAACGCTCCTCTGAATGGACAAAATATTGGAACGAGCTCAGTTGTCATGGAGATACACAATTTCAAGTGTGAGAATATGACCTCACGCTCCTTAGAAAACCTTGTTTATTCATTGTACATTGGCACCATCCTTTATTGGTTTCCACTTTTCTTATTAACTCAGTGACAGCGGACCAGACACAAGAGAAAATGAGAAACTTTTAAGGACTTGAGATAAAAGACGTTATTGCAGTATATTGAATCGTAACCCCCGTATCGTGATACGTATCGTATCGACAGATTGTTGCACATTCACAGCCCCATAATTCACCTTGTTAGGTGTGAAAATATTGGAGGAGGAGTGAGAGGAAGAAGACAGGAGGAAAGGAGTGTACAACCAGAATATTTTCACATCTAATTTGGTGAATTAAGGGTTTATTTGGACCAAACCAGAGTTTGAACAGTGGAAAGAAAAAAAAACCCAAGATGGTTTGATTTAGTTTCTTTCAAGTGTGAACAAAGTGTGTTTTATGATGTTAAAATGATTCTGGTTAGTTTGGGGAGAGTGATAAACCAGCTGTTTCTGGTTAAACAAAAAGGGATCTTACTCTTTAAAAGAAGGTTCATCTGTCTGTCTCCTTTCTTTAATGTTGTCAGACACTTAGAATAACAATCTGAGCCTGTCGGTGACAAAAACAAACTTTCAGTGGACGTGCTTTGACGGTGTGCAGTTGCTCGTAAGGATTACACTGCAGCCCGTTTCACGGCTGATGGCTTCAGCGCTCTCTCAGTGCTGGACACATTTCAAAAAATGTCCCTATTAATCACCTAATCAATCGCTTCAATTAGACAAAGTAAATCAGAGACACTTATAGTTGGGAAAGTATTTTTTTATCACTTTAAATTCCCATTTGAAGGTTTTCGTTTAATCATTACTTTGATAATTTAACACTGCTGCAGGTTTTTGTGATGACCATCAAGTTCAGATGTTGTTGCCATGGAGAAGAATCCATTAGCAAATCAGAGCTGCGGCACATTTTAAGTGCTTCCATAATGTTTGAGTCACTGAGTTCATCCAACAACGACCAAGAATCTTAAAGTAAATGTTTGATTAGCTTCCTGATGAATCACTTGGATCAGAATAAAAATGAACCTTGGGAGTTGTTTTTGACTTCCTATTTAAGTTTGTACTAGAGCTGCAGTGATTAGTTCATTAATCGATTAGACAATTGAAGGAAAATTAGTTGCAAACTAGTTTGAAAATCTATTAATCATTTCAGTAATTTTTTAGCAGAAATGTCTGGTTTGGAGCAGGTTCCAGCTTCATAAACTAGATGATTTCTTTGTCATTTATGACAGTAAGTTTGTTTGTTGTTTGTTTGTTGGACGCCACTTTGGGCTCCGGGAAATTGTGACGATTTTTTTTTTTTTTTCATATTTTATAGACTAAATGACTAATTGTGAAAATAATTGGTCAGAAGAATTAATAATGAAAGTATTTGTTAGTTGCAGCTCAATTATAAATGTTTGTATTTCTACATTTTAACTTGCACAGATATGGTGACTCCCAGAAATAAGTCCTCCACTTTGCTGCTCTTCAGGAACAAATTTGTTTGTAACTTTTGGAAGGAGCACTTTATTCTGAAGGGGTCTTGTATCTTCCTGTCTTTCAGTGGAAGGAGGACGAGTGCACATAAGAGACTGGCGGGACAGGAAGTCCTCCAGGACGGACACCAAGAGGAAGCCCGTTGCCCCCGGAGCCCTGAAAACTCGTCCCTGCTGGTTTCACGACCACCACCCTCAGCGCTGCCCCCTGCAGGCTGAACACTGTGCCTTCGCCCACGGACCTGAAGACCTCCGACCCTCGACCAAACCCCTGAAGAAGATTAAAAACAGCGCCTTTTGATGCCTCCTGGACGCTTTAATTGATTTTATTTAGTTGATTTTGTTGAGTAACTGCTTTTCTAACAGCAGGTCCATCAGTGCTTGAAATTCTCGAAAGTCTTGAACCATAGAGGAAGAAGTTCAGGTCCAAGCAGTGTGAGTTTTATTGATGCGACGTTACATCATTTCTGGGAATTGAGGCTTTGAAATTTCACAGTATCCTCTTTCATCTGTGTGATGCTTCCCGGTGCAGCTTCAGGTTTCACAGTTGGAGATCGCTGACACCTATGGCTTATATTGCCTGCTGAAATTTAATTTCAAGGCATTATTTTGTCTTTCTTTTTTATTCATTTAAGAAGAGGACTTTTGTAAAGCTTGGAAAATTGTACACTTTCTGTATATTAAAGTGTTTCTCAAGCTGCATCTTTGTGTTTATTTAAAGATCATCAAGTCTGTCATGGATTTTTGTTTTCACCCTGGTGAGGAGGTTGTTGAGCACTTTGGTATCTTTCAACTTTTCAGTCCACTGCAGCAAAACTTTAAAAGCTTCTGTACGCTTCACTTAGACAGTCAGTTGACCTCAGACAGGTACTTTGAGGTTCGCAGGCAGGCAGGGCGGTGGATAAAGACCGGACGGCGTTTGAACAAAGTAAATGTTAGCCGTATGAATTATTTGTTGGCAGGAGTTGAGGGGTGAGCTGCGTGTCGTCCCCTCTGGACGAGCGCTCACTGCTGTGTCTCTCTCTAACACAGTTTGCCATCACCCCGCGGCTCAAATGTCAAAGACACTAAGGCCCACCCAGGGACGGCGGTGAGGTGATGGGAAGAGCCTTTCGGGTCTCCTGGGTTTGTTTTGTGAGCGACAACAATCAGAGCATTCATGCCGCAAAGGACAGGAAATACAAATCTATTCTTTTTTCAATCACACACAGATGAAGAAGGTGAAGCGACAAAGAAGACTGAGAATATTGACGTGACATCACAGAAAGCTTAAGAACGTCCTGTGTGCTTGTTAATTAAATGATATCTAGGTTCTCTTTTTGCATATTTGTGCAAACAGACTACTGAAGCTTAAAGGTCCATTTCACCCAAATTATGGTGAACATTTTCTCATTTAGTTTAAAATGTAAATAAAAACAGAATACAATATCTAGCAAATACTTTTCGACCTTCAATTGAACGACAAGATATTGGAGCAACACATGCTCCCGTCCATCTTTTCAGGGCCCCCACCTGCTTATTTCCTTTTACATTTTGTCCACTGGGAAAGCACTATAGAGGACACTTTATTAACATTTTGTCCATTATTATTTCAGCAAGACAGTAGTACCAAGACACATTCTGCATGTGTTGCAACAGCGTGGCTATGTAGCAAAAGATTTCACGTACTGGACTGGCCGTCCTGCAGTCCAGACCTGTCTCCCATTGAACAGAGACCCCCGACTGTCGAGCACCTGAAGTCGTATATTAAGCAAGAATGAGAAATAATAATAAATATCTCATGTGACGTACTGTCCCATGATTTTGACTTAAAAAGTACAAGTACAAATTTCTACTCATCTCATTTTTTGGACTTACTGACTAATGTGACCAAACGCACTATGTTGATTATATATATATATATACATTGACTTAGTATCTCATAATTTCGACTAATTAAGTTGTAATTTTGACCAAAAAAAGGCCCAATTTTGACTTTTTAGGCTATCTCATAAGTTTGTCTATAAAGTCATAATTTTATGATTTATTTATTGTTGAAAATACAGGCTGAGCACAACTGTTCTATATTTAACTTTATTTAAAATTTAAAAAACCAAAAACCAAATTTAAACACTAAATTAGGAGAGGAAAATAAGTCTTGCTTCAAAATCAAAAATGGTCTTTAAAATATGGTCAAAAAAGTCATCATTTTGGTGTACAGAGTCATAATTTACACTCGCCATCCCCATTTCCACCTTCATTAGTACCATAATTTTGACTTTCTATCTCATGATAAAAGGTCTGACTTATGTTTTGTCTCATGATTTAGACAATGACCATTTAAAAAGCAACTGACTCCGTGTTGAGGACACAACTGAGCAGTGAGTCTTGTCTCGGGTAGCTGAATCCGTTCGCTGTTTTCCTGTTCACAGGATAAATCCATACTGCAGCTTAAGAGGGACATCCTCGGGTTAGTTACATATTAGTCCACTGGAAGCTCCCACATCCCCTTTAGCTCAATGGCTGCATCATTGAATATTGATGAAGACGCAGACGTATTTACTCAGCATGACCGCAGGTTCAACAAACGGAGGAAAAAACGGCATCTTAATAGTTTTCTGAGTGCTGGGAGATAATTTACCAATGATGAAAGGCCATTTAGACATAAACGAAGCTTCAGCTGTGATGGACATAAACTACAGAGGGAGTGTGGTTGTGTTTTGACAGGCGGTACTCAGTCATAATGTGTACGGTGATGTGTGGGTTTTAATGACCTGTTTAAATCATTTCGCCCCCTCTCACCCCCCCCCTCACGTCATTATGCTTCCAGGAAGAAATCAATTCATGAAAATACTCCTGCAGCTGCAAACGCCACCCGATCCAATCGACCTGCTGCCCTACATTTAACTGCCGAGGAGTGTGACGTGGCCGGGGGAGCGGAGGCGTTCACCTGCCCAAATCCCCACCGCGCACTCTCTGTCGTGACCTCATGACCCCAGCCCTCTCTGATTGCTGTCCAATAAGCCATCATCATGAATCTGTGTAGGTCCGCCTCGCACGGCTGCCCTGGAGACCACAGGAGGAGATCCATCCCCTCCTCCCCAACCTTCCCCTCAGTGAAAGATTCTCCCTGCTCTCAACCGTCACGTAAACACATCGGAGGAGGTCTGCTGCTGCTCACCCAGCTGAAGAATGCAGCATCGAGCCAGAAACAGCAACTGGTGCAAACACGAAAACTGTTTTATCTGCACAACACATGGCTTAAGTAAGACGCAGCGAGCCTCGTGTCAAGATTAAAACTACGTTTCATGTGGATGAAAAGTAAACATTTGAGTTTACATACAGCCAGGGACGGACTGAAATTATGTTGAGTGGCAGGGGTGAAAAAAAAATAAAAGAAAAGAACACCTGCTATATGGAGTGAGGCATGAAAGGGGGCACACACCAAAATTCATGATGCACTTTAACATGTTTTGTCCACTGAAACAGCACCCCAGAAGACATTTTATCATGTTGGCTTGGACACTGCGCCACTCTAGAAGGCACTTTATCACATTTTGTCCACTGGAAAGGCACTCTAGAGGACACTTTATCATGTTTTGTCCACCAGAAGGATATTATTGAGGACACTTTATCATGTTTTGTCCACTGGAAAGGCACTCTAGAGGACACTTTATTATGTTTTGTCCACCAGAAGGACATTATTGAGGACACTTTATCATGTTTTGTCCAGTGGAAGAGCACTCTAGAGGACACTTTACATGTTCCATTGTCCCATTGTCTTCATCATTAAAAAATAAGCCCTGAGTATGAGACAGATCTGTTGTGAGGGTAAAATGTGGTTTTAGTGACAGACCAGTACAGTAGGACAGTGTTTCATCCCCCAAAGGGACATAAAAATAGTCTGATGGGTCACAAGGCAATTAAGAATACAGGAAAACATTTCTGTGACAAAAATTTATGCTTATTTTTTCTGATTTTTCCTAAATCTTTGCCTTTTCCTTGAGAACTGTTAAAAAGAAACCTGAGAAGGGAATTTGCATCTTTGCTGTAGCTTCTCACATCTTATACATATGAAACCAGATATCAGGATCTTGTTGCTGTTCCAGTGGAAAACTATGTGAACTATGTAAACAAACTGTTTCCTTTGAACATGGATCTGTCTTACACAGTGTTTGATACTGAACAGAGGCTCCGGTTAGTTATTCAGCAAATAGTATCTCATGCTTAAATGATTTTTTTTGTAATAACTAAAGAAGAAAAGCCCTTTTTCCTAGATTTCTCAGCCGTATACATGCCTATACGTGTGCATGTGTATTAAAGATGCAGAGAGCAAAAGAAAGGACAGAGCGGAACACATTAGCAGACAGACAAATTTACTCCCCATGCTTGAAATCTAGGTCAGGGAGAAGTGGCTGCATCTCTTTGCCTAAGCCAACAACTTTTCCTGTGTTCCCCTCATGCTTTATTCATTGTGGCACCATGGGGCTCGATGTAATGTAGCGTCTCCAAGACACTATTTTGGACGTACAGAAGTCTCTCTCAGCAAAGCGAGCCATGTAGGACTGCAACGCTGACAGCTGTCACTGCAATGAAATCTTTTGTTTGACTGTTGCTGCTGCCTCAGAAAATCCTCTTTTTATTCACTTTTTATTTGATTTGTGGAGAGAGGAGTTGTTTCAGTACATTACGTTGTGTCTATATCTCTATTTATTTATACTTGAATCTATGGAGCAGCAGTAATTCACTTTTACCTCAGTTGACTTCTCACTTAGCTCGTTGCTACGCCTACGCCAAGCTTCCCGTTCTTACTGTGATAGTGGGGGCAGATTTACCACTTGTAATTGTTGGTGATTTTCAAAGCAATCCTTGATTTCAGACAGTTAACGACAAAAGCAGGCTTCTCAGTTTAGAAGAAAAGATCTTGAAACTGAAATGACAATGGTCACTAGCATTTTTTAATTAGCTGTAGCCAGCTAAATAGGCTAATGTTAGCTTCATAAGATGGTTGAAAACATTGCCGCCTGCTTATGTTTTGGTCTTCCAGCTGACTTGTTTTAACAAAAACCTTGTAAAGGAGTCTTAAATGTCTATCTGGCTAATAACTGCTCATGTTAGTTACATAGACCAACTGCCAACATTAGCTACACAGATCAACCACTAATGTTAACTACACAGACATGCTGCTAATGTTAACCCAACGCTGATTACAATTAACTGCCCCACAAAATATTCAAATATCAACACTTTATATTCAATATCAGTGAAATTCAACATAAATGAAGAGTAAAATAAGAGGTAGGCTAACCTTTGTATGTAGCCTCTAAAATTATGAAATGATTGAAATTGTTTTATTATGTGACTTAAAGTACAACAACAACTAATTAAAACACACAGGGAGCTATTAGCTATTTAAAGGCACGTAGAGGCCAAATAATTTTCTAACATGTTGGGCAGCCACTATGATTATTAACTGCGATTTTCTCAACCTGAAGGGCACCGAGAGGGCACTTTTCTTTGGAACATGAGGGTGTTTATTCTTGTTTGCCTTATTTCCTTTGTACTTCTGTTTTTTCTTCTGGTGGAGCTACACAGTTGATGGAGCATCTTTCACTAAAAATATTCTGTAATTATGGATTTGCTTTTGGCTCGATGATGCAAGAAGCTCTGGTGAAAAGTAAAAAAATAAATAAAAATCAGAAATTACTCAGATAACAGACATCCAAACACTCACATGAACTTTTCCCCACTTTGTTCTTTAACTTAGTTGAAAAGAAGAGCTCAGAGGAGGATTTCGCAACCACAGAAAAAGTCCACAACAAGTCTTAAATCCTCTCCCGCTTGAGGTTTGATAAGTCGAGGCTGATACTCTCGATCGATGTCTCAAAGCTGACAAGCGGATGGCCACCACAGATAACAATCTTGTTTTTTTGTGTACTTTCTACTCACAGAGTGTCATACTGTACCTGGAGGTGCCCCCTCTTCACCCACTCCACCTTCCTCCCATCCAACAGCCACTGCCTCGACCCTCCTCATCATCACCTCCTCAGACCAGGGTGACTCTCAGAGATAAGGGTGTTAGGCTCTCTGCGGCTGTCGGATCTGGTGCTCCCTCGCTTTGACGCTGCGTCAACCGTCCCCCCGCAGAGAGAGACAGAGTGTCTCCATCTGACATTTCACCGTTGAACACGTGCAGCATTTGAAATTAAAAAAGTTTATCATTGTGTGATCACCAGTGGAGAGCAGCCAGAGCCCGGATGGCACTTCTTCTTCTCAACGCAGAGCTGGAAATAACTGATACACACGCACGGGCCGTGCCGTGGCGTCCGCCCAAAAAACTAACATATACATGGAGGTAAAATTAGAACATGGACGCATATGATATGTCACACACACACACTTAGAAATAAAGGGGTTAACTAGAACCATAAAGAACCCTTTTTGGGTCCTGGTAGAACCTTTTATAAAGCTTCCACTTGGAAACCTTTCAGAGAACCCAACATAATGGATGATACTGTGAAAGGTTTCACCCAGACGTCTCTATTAAAGGTTCTTCATGAGAACCCTTCTATGGTGAAATGGTTGTACCCAGAACCCTCTCAGGGGGTTCTATTCAGAACTCTTTTATATTCCAAATGCTTTATCTAGAACCCACACATGGTGGGGGGGGGGGTGTTTACTGAGCACCTTTTCACATTCCAAGGGTTCTATCTTCAATCCACCCAGGAGGTTCTAATGAATACCTTTTATATTTTATGTAGAACCCATGCGAGGGGCCATACAAAGAATCCTTTTATATTCCAGGGATTTCATTTAGAACCCACCCAGGGGATTCTGCTGAGAACTCTTTGATATTCCAAGGGTTTTATCTAGAATCCACCCAGAAGGTTCTATCAAGAACCCTTTTATATTCCAAGCGTTTTATCTTGAACCCACGCAAGGAGTTCTCCAGAAAACGCTTTCATATTCCAATTGTTTTATCTAGAACCCACCAAGAGGGCTCTACTTATTCCAAGGCTTTTATCTCTTTTAAGAACCATTTTATATTTTAAGGGTTTCACCACAGGGATTCTGAGGGAAAAACTTTTATATTCCAAGGTCTTGAACCCACCCAGGGGGTTCTTCTGCAAACCTTTTATGTTCTGAGTGTTTTATCTAGAACCGACACAAGGGGTTCTACAGAGTACTCTTTTATATTCCAATTTTTTTTTTATTTTGAACTCACCCAGGGGCTTATACTGAGAACCCTTTATATAATGATACAAAGCACCCTTGACAAAATTACAAAGAACCCTTGATGAACCCTTTCTTCAAAAAAAGGTTCTTCAGAAGCAAATGGTCCTGGATAGAACAACATGGTTCTCGTACCCTTATTTCTAAGAGTGTACATGCTCTGATTTATCTGATTTATTGAACTTGATCTGAGAGAAATCTTTTACAACAGAATCACAACACAATAACTTTTATTCACAGATCGATCTGCAGCATCCAAATATAATTTTTTCGCTCGTTGAAACTGCCACTCGGGAGCCAATCCACTGGATTAATATTTGATGAGATGTTAATCTAATACTGTGTTCTGCACAAAATGAGATGCCTCACAGAGTGTGAATTCCCACTCGCCCGGTCCTTTCCCCACTGCTCATCACATCAAAATATAGATTTTCCCTTTTTCATGTACTATCAAATTACTGTCTGTTTCAATCTCAGCGACGGAGCAGTCTGGGGAGTACGAAAATGCCGAGTGACGATCAGGTTACGTGTTTACACGACATATTTTCATCTGTAAAACACTTCAAACTCTCTTTTTTAAAACAGAGAGGAATCTGTTTTTGTGCTCACACTCTTAGAAATAAAGACGGTAACTTGAACCATAAAGGTTTTTTTGTCCACTTTGAACCCTTTCAGAGAGTTCTACCTAAAACCCAACATAAACGGTTAAACCTAGAATCATCTGTGAAAGGTTTCACCCAGAACCCCCTCTGAGAGGTACAGAGAACCCTTCTGTGGTGTAATGGTTCAGTACTACATTGAACCTTTCCACATTCTCAGACTGCTAACAAGAACCCACCCAGGAGTTTATATGAAAACCTTATTCCAAGGGTTTTATCTAGAACACACCCAGGGGATTCTACTGAGAACACTTTTTATTATGGTTACAAAGAACCCTTGACAAAAGACTTCTTTAAGGATTTTAATAATCCCAGAAGAGCTTCTTCTTTCAAAAAGGGTTCTTTGGATGAAAAGGGTTCTTAGTTTTGCAAAGAGCCCATGACAAACCTTGTCTTCAAGGGATCTTCAGTGGCAAATGGTTCTGGGTAGAACATCCGCTCTGGGTTCTTTTGGAACCTAAACATGCACATATTTCTTATTCAGATTGAGCCTCTTATCTAAAATGCTCCATGAGAACACAGACCAAAGGGTGAAAAACCATAAAACGATGATTTATGTTTCATATCAGAGATAATTATTTCCAAACTTTCTCAGACAAACAGAGACTTTGTGACTCAGGCAGCCGACATCCACAACACACAAACTGACGCTGGCTGCTCAGCATCAGAGGTTTAATGGTTTGTCTTTTAGTTTAACTTCACTGTTGGATCAAATGCATCAGAGATGACTGTTACAAATTCACCAAAAAAAGTTCATAAAATGAATTTTTTGGGATCATTACAGTAGAGAAACAAACTAGTTCATAAGTCACTCATAAAAAGACATTTATTTTCAAAACATGTGACACATTTCCCTCAAACGAACAAACTGATAAATGCCTCTGATTACGGGTAAGAGTGAGAGAAAAAAAAAAAACTAGAGTGCACATAAGACAAAAATAAATCCCAGAAAGGAAAACAAAGAAGAAGAAAAATAAAAAGGAAACTATAGAAACAAAAGAGGATGTTGAGTACAGGGATTCCAACTCTACAAAAAGGAGGGAAAAAAATAATAGTAACAAAAAATAAACGTGAAAATAAACGTGACTTCTTAAAAAATAAATCCATAAAAACTCCTTGAAGTTTTGTACATTTCCAAAGTTATTACAGAATTTAAATAGTTTCTGTTTGAATAAAACAACATTTCTACCAAATCAGCACAGATTACACAGCAAGACTGTGCTCGACAATCAGGAACGCAACAGGCACTCAAGAAAAAAATAAATGGCAACGACGAGGAAGTAAAAGGCCTTTGTTATGATGGCTCAATAATTTAAAATTACAACATCTTTCGACCACTACAGGTCTGCTTCAGAGCTCTGATTGCGTTCGATGCCTGGATCGCCGTCCTCATTCTATCCTGTTTTTCCCCCTTTAAGAGCACCTGACACATTATGTAGTCAGAGCAGCCAGTCATCTCTTTTTTTGTGTTTGCTCAATATTATGACTCATGCAATCAGACAAGTCACCTAAAGCACCTAAAAGCACAGCTCAATGGGAAATCTGAACTTGTGTTTTTTGCCTTTAGAGATATTAAAGTCCCTGATCAACACGTCCTCCTACATAACTGACAGAATATGTTGACAGACGGAGCCATTTTTCTGAACCAGCAGTCAACATGGTCAGTATCTTAAACTCACTGGCCACGGGGACGCCCCATACCCAACAAAGTGTTCTTTCAATGTGAAAAAAGAAGAGGAGAACCAAAAATGCTTTCATAGTTGTGATCACAGCCTCACTGCATCAGCAGTCTTAGACCACATCGAACCATCTGAACGTGGGTAAAAATGGTGTGAATGAAAATGCATAATAATCCTTTAAGAAAAAGAAAAGAAATCTCTACTGCTCTGTGACCAAGCTGAGCCAATTCATCATCTTGTTGCTCAATCACCCCTTAATCAACTGTTAATCAGTCTCATTTCATGATTCAAGATGGTTGGTCGTTACAAGACCGTGTCGTTCTATCATTCTGGGACACGAACACATTCAATGTCAGTTTCTGTTTCCAGCAAATATGATGCAATATTACATGAAACTCTGCTCTTTTGCCATCAGTGTGACATCACACCTTCAGCCGATCATCATGTGAAGATGTGCTGTGAGCATCCAGGCCCCACGAGGTAAACGCTCGTCTTCGCAAACTCGCTAAAGTGAAAAGAGAAAATGCATGTGGCCGACATGAGAGCGGCTCCGCAGCTCTGTTGTGAAGTGAAAATGGGGGTTACCATAGAGGCAGACCTGAGAAGGGGTGCCGTTACCATGGGCGACGGGCCGAGGTGACCCAGATGGCACAAAAGCGTCTGAGGCTATTGGACGTATTCTGCTTTGACAGCTACACTTTAGCCTCTCTGATATCATCCAGAAGAAGTCACGGACACCGCATTACCCAGAAGTCTGCTGTCAAATCATACTCACACCCCTTAAGACTGGACACAAACTGTACTGCTGCATTTGAATTGTGCATGAAAAATACAAAAGCATCAGTGTTTACCTTTCATCAAGCACAACCTCACCACATACACTGTTGTATTATCTGTGTGCGTGTGTGTTTGCTTTGAGGTGAGCACCGCTGGCAGCCAATAAGGAAAAGTTAAACAGTTCGACAGATACATGTGGCTGCACAGGGGAGCGCAAACAGTGTCAAAACACAGACATGACTGCCGCTGTGCTGTTTGTTTAATTAAAGCTGGCCACTGGAGCACACGTTTGATTTAGATTTATTTGCCTAAAGCTCGTAGAATAAAATAAGGGCGTAGAAAAAGTAATGAGCACATTTAAAGGAATTGTTTAACTTGTTTCTTGCTGAGAATCAGACGTGAAGATCAATATACCACGCTCCTGCAGTGGTGGAAGAAATTTTAAAGGTCTTTTAATTAAGCAAAAGTAGTAATACCACAGTGTAGAAATATTTTGACTAAAAGTCTTGCATTTAAAATATTATTTGAAAGGTAACTTCAGTAGTTTTCACCCCTTGACTCTATTTCCCCATGTTTTTGTGTCGACGTGACTAATAGGGACTGAGGGAGACCATTGCAGGCTGTCTGACAACATTATGGAAACAGCACTGCAGCAATAAACTTTTTTTAAAAGAGTAAAATACGTTTTATTTCACCAGAAACAGCTGTTTTATTGTTCCCACCAAACCAACCAGACTCCCTTTACAAAACTGTAACTTTAAGATTGTCGTCATCACCTTCATTCAAACTCGACAGAAACAAACAAACAAAAAAACCCTCACTAAAAATGCCTTGGCCTGTCTTTCCATTGCTCCAACAATCACCAGCTTGATGGTTTGGTTGAAATAAACCCGTAATTCGCCAAGATAGGTGTGAAAATATTGGGAGAGGAATGCAGTGAATTAAAGGTTTACTTTTCACAAAACAACCAGAGTTTTTGATTGTTAGAACAGTGGAAAAATGAGCCAAGATGTTCTTACAATAACAGTCTCAGCCTTTCGACAAACAAACAAAAAAAATAAATGTACTTGGTGGACGTACTTTGACGTTGTGCAGTTACCCGGTAGGATTATGTATAAGCTTAGTTTCGCTTCTGCTGGCTGCAGCTGTCTCTCTGTACCAGACCAATTTCAAACTGTTGTCCTTATTAGTCACTTGGACACAACAACATGGGAAAATAGGGTACAGGTTGAAAAATACTTGAGTCACCCTTTAAGTTAAAGTACATAATTAGCATCCAAATTTACTTTAAAGCATCAAATATTCTGTTTACATTCTCAACAAAATGTTCTTATATGACAAACAGGGGACCATGTGTTTGTTTGTGTCCCAAATGTTGCAATGTGACCATAAAATAACCAAAATAGGATGTTTTAGGAAAATCCCTCATGTTCTGTAAAAGGTTTGGAACATTTGTCACCATTAGAGAACTTTTTAGGAACATTATTCAAAGTTCCCATATCTTCCCTCCCTACATGGATCTCATTTAATTAACCTGTACACAAATAGAAATAAAACAAACCAACGAACAAAACAAGTTAAAAGTTAATTTCCAACATTTTCCTAAAGACAACAATGAATAAACTCAGATGACATAATCCTTTTCAGTCATCACTTAGGACCCACTAAACATGCAGGTTGTTTTGCTGTGCTGTGCTCTACCTTTCAGCTGTAGATGTGCTGGTCGTCGTATTTTTACAGTCTGTGATGGTGCTCGATGTTTGCTTTATTCACTATTCATGTATGTTCCTTATAGTTAACATGTGCAAGTATAGCACAAAATAAGACTAAAATTATTTAATTTCACGCCTTCATTTATTGATGCCAGAATATTTTTTTCAAGCAATGGTACATTTAAATCAGGCCAGTTCATGTAGAAATATGTAGGATGTTTTTTATCTTTATACTACACAGTGCACTTTCACTCTCATGAACAGTATGGGCCTAAAATATTTAGTGCGGAAGTCTTTGGGTGTATTATGATTATGTGTCACCGTCATGTTACTGTTGGGCCATGTAATGGTATTAAACATGGGTTTTTAGTGCACAATGTCAGCTCGGTGGCAGTTGCAACATCAAAATAATCAAGTGCCAGAACACACGGATCAGGAGGACCTCCTGTTTCGGTTTAATAGATTGGACTGAACGTCCGACAGCCTCGTCTCTAATGAGATTCTCTAAATCAAAAGCCAGCAGACACTTGCATTATTTAAACCAGCCTGCATGTCCACAATCAAAACAGGCATCCGCTCTAAAATGGCTTTCCTCAATCTAATCGCGCTTTGACAGGGATGTTTGGTAGCCTCTTCTTTGCTTTTAAAGACTGGCTCTGCCTCCCCAGAGAGGGTAAGAGTGGGCGACGTCGGCTGAAAATAGCACTCGTCGAGAAAGGATGAATCAACGCTGCACCTTATGCTTAATTAAAGATTAACGAGAAATTGCTCGCTGGTGTGGAGGTTTCTCAAAGCCTCACTTTGCTTCTCTGATTAGGGGTTACGTAACACTTGTTAATACTGCATGGACCACGCTAAAAAAGTAATGACATCTGCCAGTGTGACAGAATCAATCCTGCCATGACAGGCCGCAAAAAGTTGAAGCTGGTGTGTTGCCGTGGGATTGATTAATTGGCTGCTCACAGCTGCTAAATCACTCGCTGATTGGTGGAAAATGTAGGAATATATCTGAATTAATGATGACCCCCCGTGAAAAGGTTCGAGCGGCGGACCTCATCTCTTTGTTTAAAGCGCTGACAGATGGTTTTCACGACGTACTGCCATGCTGCTGTTCCACTGTTCTATGTTACTGTATAGTTTTTCACTCAGTTTCCATATTTCCCTAAAACAACAGAAGTCCCCACTAATCATGTTTCTTTTTGGTTTTTCAGTTTTATTTCACAGCAGGAAAAACTAATTTGTCTGTAGGGTTGGATATAATTTGAAATTTGAAATGATGCCTGAGTTTTGACATTTAGGTATCAGATGACTAAAAACATATTTTTACTTTTCGAATGAGGAATACAAAAGTTTTTCTACAAACCCTTTTCCTGTTTGATAAAATAAACTCAATTTCTCACAAACGTATCTTTGCAAATAGGTGTACAAGAACTTTCCATAAATAAAATATAGTCCAAAAGTGTTTGATTTGATTGTCAATTTTTTGATATATGCTTTTATGAACACATTTAACCCCAAAACCCAAAGTTTTGAACTTCAGTAACGGGTTTGACTATGTCTTGCTTTCAGTGCTGTTTTGTTTTTTTCTGCTTTTCAAATGGTGAGGCCTAACATGCGATTTTATGCTATTTTAACCGGGCCTGAACACTGTACGGTGTGAAGACTTTCTTGGAATTGGAATTGTTTTTTCCCCTAAATGAATCGCATTTTTTAGGAACTAAACATATTGAATTGTAATGTTTCCCCATGAGACTGCTTCTGTAACTTTAGTGCCAATTGGTCAAATCTTCAAAACTTGGCACAGATATCCAGTTCCACATGAACTGATTAGTGGATGAAGGTCACTGTAACCTCACAAAACATGGTTTTTGTAACTCAAGAATTTATACACTAATTACGACAAAATTCCACACTATTCCACATTATTTGTACAGCACATTTCAACAACAAGGCAATTCAAAGTGCTTTGTACTGCAGATGGTGAAGCACCTACTGCAATGCCGCCAGAAGTGCCAGATGCAACCAGTTGAGATTTGCAAAGTTCTGCCAACATAAATATGACCCCGACATACGTTGTCCTGAGCTGAAACAAGATTTCAAAATGGAGCAGTTGTGTTGGTTTTATTCTCTTTGTGATGAAATGTCATGAATGTATAATTTGACTTTTTGAGACCCCTGGAGAAAAGGGGTAGGTTTGGGGTTAATGAGCGATCAAAAGTGCAGAGGTATGCTTTGTGTAACTGCACTGCATCCTGAACTGTCATAGTTATAATAATAGGGCTGTAGTATGATTAAATGTTAAGTTATGAATTTATTAAGAGGGGGGGAAAGGTAGTCTATAGTCTACCTGTATGTTATGTGATTGACAGGGTGTTATATTTTCTGTTTTTCTCTCTGATGTCCCGCTGCTGCTCAGCTCTCTGTGATTTACACAGACAGTTACTGCTGCTAGCAAGCCGGGCACAGTCAGCTGCATGGAGCTAACTAGCATTTAGCAGCTCAAGTAGCTAACCACTAAAGACAAGTAAAACTTTGTCCATCAGGAAAATCGATAAATCACTGAAAGCTGAGACAGAAAAGCTGCAGGACATCAGAGAGAAAACCACAAAATATTGCTTGTGTACAGTAATCGGGCCCCAGAAACACTCTGCTGCCTCTACACTCTTTCCAATCTAATTCTTGTCTCATTTGTAGTCTGATAAACAGTAAATTAATAACATTCAATGTCTCATATCACTAGTTTCCGTGCTAAGATGGTGCTCAGAAGTACTGGGTGCTGTAATCTTGCATAGCCAGACTTAATATCTGAGACAGGAGCTTAAAACGACCTGTTTCACACAGAAGGTGAACAGAGGGGCTGCATACAGCAGTGGTTCCCAACCCTGGTCCTCAGGGTCCACTGCCCTGCATGTTTTAGGTGTTTCCCTGCTTCAACACACCTGATTCAAATGACCAGGTCATTATCAGGCTTCTGCAGAGGCTTGATGACGAGCTAATCGTCATCCATCGATGTCCATCATCATCATCATGCTGTAAGGGGCCTCCTGAGGCTGCAGCCAAGGAGGTGGGGCCCCTTCTGAGGCCACTCCCTGGTTTATCCACAGGGTCAAAGGTCAACTTCACTCTGATATCACGATGTACAGCAGTGATTTTATTATATATTCTATTTTTCATTTATTTTATTTGCCTTCAGTGCACAAAAAAACATTTTGCCATAGATGAAGACAGACAGGGAGCGCTAACTGGTCGGTACCTTCAGGTTCACTAAAAAAAAAACAGTCTTATTTTTGGACACAGCCAGTGGGAGCAGTTGTAGTGTAAGGAAAGATTCACGCACACTTGGGATCTGCTCAGTACAAGTACAGTCTTGTACTTCTGGCAACTGAGCCGTGAAGCTCGCCCATTGGTGCCTTGGCGGTAGGTTTTGGAGAAGCGGAGCACACTTCCTTTGTGCAGCACAAGCCTGTGACTTCTGTAGTTTCCATATTTTTCCCTGTCCAATTCCTGTTGTGTGCCTAACTTACCAATCCAAGATACCACTATGACTACTTTTAATCCTTATAAATATCCAATGACTGTGCTGTGTCAGAAACGGCGAGGTGGTCGACCCAGAGCAGGTTGTGTAGTGACAATTTTCCTGCGTGAGTCATGCGACTTTTTTAGCATGAGTCACTACACTGCAGTCCACACCTTTAAGAGCATCCAAGCCTGGAAAAAAAAATGCCTCGCAGGATGGTCGAAGCAGATGTCTGTGGACACAGTCTGATCTGGAGGAGTCTTGCGCCGAAGGCCGATGGTTTGCAGAACAGACTAGACGAGGATGAGTAAGAGCGGAGGTACTGAGAGATGCACAGGCAGGACAAGCTGATACTACTGGGGATTCAGCTCTGGACCTGTGTGTGTGTGTGTGTGCGTGTGTGCGTGCAGGGAGAGAGAAGAAAACAGGAAGAGCCAGAGAGGAGTGAGTCAATGCTTAGACTGTGTGTTTACTATGGCAGAGGGCTGGGGCACAGGGGGACAGATGGTGAAATTATAGATCTCATAATATATTCACTGGCAGGAGAGAAGATGTAAAAACGCCAACCCAGTCTCACGCTGCCGTAACTGCTCACTCCCACAAACTTTAAAGCCCGCAAAGTGATGTAATAAATTTCCTCTGTGTCACAGCTGATGAAAACTGATGATGAAGCTTATTCTTGGATAAACAGGAAATTATACTTGTTTGAATGTTTTAAAGCTGTGATAGTTGGTGGTGAAGAGAGGCAGAAATTATGGAACAGGACGGGGAATAATCCTGGGCACTTGATGCAATAAGCAATTAATTGATTGGGGAAATTAATTGGCACATATATATATATATTCAATACTTTAATCAGGTGTATTATAATCCCATTTGCAATATCAATATTTCACTCAGGTGAATTTTTAACTCCTTAATGTGCAATTATCAGGCGTATTATCATCAGTCTGTGTGAAATATGAATATACCCTCTGTGTAATGATGTAAACCCCCCTCCTTGTATTTTCTTTAAATTTCCCCCTGCTTATATTGTTCCTATTTTTATTTTTATATTCCTTTGTTTAAATTGTTCATATTTTTTAATATTTCCTCTTCCTCTTATATTTTTATATTTTATTTTTGTTGATATTTCTTTGCATTTTTCATAAATTTCCCCATTGTGGGACTAATAAAGGAATATCGTATCTTATCTTATCATACGAGGAACTCAAAGTCAAGGTAATGTCATTGTGTGCCTAAAAAGTAACTTTATATAAGGCAACTTTATTCGTAAATTACGAGCATGATATAACGCTACAAGACTGAGGCTGAAGCTGCATGTTACAAACAAAAGCATCCTTACCAGTTGATGATATACTTGCAGGACCGAGGTTAGATTTAGGATTTATTGTTTGTATTTTCAAATATGATTATTATTCTTATGTTCCAAGCTTTTAATTCACACTAACAAAAGTGTTTGAATGAAACGCCATCTTGGATAACAAGTTTAGCTGGGGTTTCTGAAATGTAAATGTTCCCATATCAATTAGGGAGTGAGAGTACAGAGCTGCTAACGTTAGCCAACATGAAATACTTCACAGTGGATCATGAAGCAGGGACTTTTAAAAACTTTATCTTTAATCCCAAAAAAATGTAGGCTGAAATGCCACTGGTTGTGGAAGCAATGCTGGGCTGGGTCATTACTGTAGGTTAGCTTCAGCCGGACATGCTAATGTTTGCTAGTTATGATGTTAGAACAGGGTGTTTTTCAGGCCGTGGAGCTTTGCTAATACAGAGACGTATAGCAGGGGCCTCCTATTACATATATTCAGTTTAATATTTTCGTGTTTTCTCTTGTTTGTGCTTCTTACCAGTGGCTGTTGAGTCTGCAGCAGTTGTAGCATGACCAACGTTAGCTGCGTTAGCCTCAACCTCTGCTCTTTTCTCATGGTCTCTGAGGTCAGAACGGAGTAATAATACAGCCAATCGGCTAATATTTTTCAATAATATGCAGCTAACTAGTTTGCTGTTATGGACAGGTGCATTACAATGATTTATCAGGTTACCTAGCTTACATGAATAAAGGTTTCATGGGCATCCTTTTGTTAATTTCACAATTGTCATTTTTTTCTTTTACCAATTTATCTTTGCTAATGATACGCTGGATTCATGTAAATATATTTCCAGACATTTTTTTTTATTATTTTTTAAAATTTTATTTCTGACAAACAAACATGCAAAAATAAATAAATAAATAAAAATTTGCTGCCCCGCTGCGGTAAATTTGAGCACCCCTTAAGGTTCATAGACACCCCTGTTGAAGACCCACACTAATCCATTAATCCATTTCTGGTTTTGGAGAAGGTACAAAACAACTCAAGTACAGAACAAGTACAGAAAGTTGCTCACACCGCTTCAACATGAAGGAAAATGTAAAACAATCCTGCCTAATTATCTTTGTTAAGCTAACCTCGATGATCACTGTTCTGAGAGCGTTTTAGCACGTGGCACTTTGTGAAAATATAGTTTCAGAAAAAGAAGTTTTACTTGGTTTGACACTAATTCACATGTATTTTATGAGCTGAGTGAGTTTCACAAAGCATGTTCCCATAAAAGCCATCCATAATCCATTGCATATTTTGAAAATTAGCTGGAAACCTCGGCCAATTTCTCAGCTCCAAAAATGTAAACGTGTGGTTTTCATCCAGCAGGAGCGACGAATAACAATGAACATGAACCATTTGGTAAAATGCACACCATGAAATCCGTCGGTGTCATGCTGTAATGGTATTATGTTATAGTGTAATTTCAGAGAGTCATTAAACTGTGTGGTTTTGTTGAGGATGACAGTGATGGGCTCATTATTGGACAGAGTGATCATTTACAGAGCTGTACTGTACTCTGTAGTACTCCCTGAGTCTTTTTTCACATTTAATTTGACATATCCATTTCTTTTACAGTTGCTCCAACTTTTATTTGAGTGAATTTTATTTTTAGAGTTCAAGAAAAATTCACTGATTTTCTTCAGAAGATGAATCATATTGCAGTTTGCTAGAATTTATGCAAACTGGTTACATAATTCACACAAAAAAATCCCAACTCAACTCCTTTTACTAGCTTTTTCCAACACTTATTTACCAAAATAAGGCATCAAAACCATCATGGTTCATTTTTAGCATAACACAAGAAATTTGCTGAAGAATAAATTCACAACACTGAGAATCTTGAGAGAATTTGAGATTCTGTGTTAGCAGCATGTTTCTCTCAATCCCTTAACTGAAGATCCATTTACTAGCTATGTCCCTGCTGTCCCCACCCAAATCAACGCCCTCGGTACCAACAGGATGCAGCAACGAAACTTGTAGTTGTATAGTCAACTGCAACAGTCTACTGATGGAGACAGAAAATGAACGGGCACAGTGAGAGCACCTGTGGTCATGTAACTGCCCCCTGAGCAGTCCTGTGGTGAAAGAGAAATAGCAAAGATGTCCTTTTAATGATTTTATTTTCCTGTAATGAATACATAAATGTTAATTAGATTGTAATCTGCACGAGACATAAAGAATACTACTAATAGTAGGAATTAGGTAGTACGAGTAGTACTATTTTTGGAAACAAATTAATTGAACAAACAAATCATTATACAAAAATACTACAAAAAAATATATACTAAAAATTCAACATGGCTGTGAATGAACTGAAGACAAAGCAAAAAGGGCTTTCTATGCCATCAAGAGATCAATAAACACTGAATTACCAATTAGAACTTGGCTCAAAATATTCAAATCACTTATTGAACTAATTGCATTATACGGCAGCGATGTGTGGGGTAAACTAACGCAATAAGATTGGACAAAACGGGACAAACACCCAATTGAAATCCTGCATGCAGAGTTCTGCAAAAGTATTGTCCAGGTCCAGAGAAGAGCTGTGAACTCTGCATGTAGAGCTGAATTAGGCCAATATCCTCTACTACAAAGCCCTATGCTGCCAGGAGTTGAACCCACAAAGGAGTCCATTCTGCCAACTTGTCCTGAAACTAACTGAACCCACAACCTCTCAAATCATCACACCACGACCACTTCAGCCTCAGGACACTCAAAAACCAAATTAGGACAAAAGAAAAAGAAAAATACCTAGATTGTTGGACAGAGCTAATAAAATCACAAAACAAAACAGAAGCCTGTCAAACCCTCAACAGAGAAGACACTGTGGCAACCTACTTGACCACAGTGTCTGACAAAAAACTGAGAAAAACCTCGACTAAATACAGACTGAGTGAACCCAACCTGGCAGTAGAGGTCGGCCTACACAGACGGACCTGCTGCCCAGACAGGAGAGGTTGTGTTCATATTGTGACCAGGATGCAGCAGAGACAGAGCTGCACTTCCTGACCCAGTGTAAACAATACAAAAATATTAGAGAGCAATATTTTACAAAAATAATAAAAATATTCCCTGATTTCCTCCAACTTAGTGATTCTCAAAGACTTCCGGCCTTACTGGGAGAGAGGGAGGGAGGACTGCTGTAGTCTAGCAGCAAAATATGTTGCAGCCTGACATGAGTTGCGCAACTCTGTGGATCCCCTGTCCCCCAAGACCAGTGATTAATGTTGCTTATTTACAAATAACTCATTTGTTGTAGGTCAAAATTATGAACCTACAGCAACTTTTACTGCTCCATAGCCCCTCATGCTCTCCATGCCTTTTTTTTGCTTTCTTTCTTTCCTTTTGTGTTATTATTGTTATTGTTAATTTGATTATTATTTCAATGTTTGTATTAATATGCTTTGGCAACATTGTATTTTTATGCAGTCATGCCAATAAAAGCTAAGTGAATGAATGAATAAGACAACAACATAGTGATCAATTCAACTTAAACTTTGGTTTACCTCCAAATAAAAAATACATATTTTTCCTCTGATTTATAGTTATTATAGCTATTTATCCATCTAGATTGTTGCTGAGTATTGCAGGTAGCGGCTGTGGAGAGGCCTGCCGTCTCTCCAACTTAATGGGACTAAATGTCACTCGGCTTGCGTGGCTCAAAGTGCCCCAAAAAATAGATTTTAAAAACTCAGCAGCAATGTCATTTTCCAGAAATCATTACCAGGATACTCAAAGATAAATCGCATACTTTGTTGTGAGCAGTTTCATGTAGGAACTGTTTTCCTTCTGCAGTAGAATCTACTGGAACTACTTTCTTTCTCCTAGAAAAGTATTTATTGACGCTTTGAGCACCACGAGCCGAGTGCCTTTTTGTGCCATTACTGTATATTCAAGAGAAGGCTGGATGGATAAATAGCACTCTAAGAGAACTCAGAGGAAAAATATGTATTTTTGATTGTGGGATAAACAGCCCCTTTAAATAGAAGCCCACTGTTTACTTTAGTATTGTATTACGACACTGTTAACATCACGTCCAAGCTTTCATAAGCAGTGGCACATTCATCCTAGAAAGCATTTATGATGTCTGCACAACATCACTTTTGCAGGGCTGTGCTGTTCATTACATCCTCCCTGTAAAAGGCTTGTTAAGTAGTGTTTCCTTCATCAGTGTGCCTGCGCGTTTTATGAGGCTCTTTTCATAGTTTGCTGCAGGAGCTATAATGCTCCATCACGTGCCTGCTGGCCTGCTCTGTCTGCCCACCGGAGCCCCGGCTGGCTTCAAAGCGCTCCTGTCGCCTAATGATAATGAATGCAGTGTGTCTGCTCAATGTGCTTAGTGGCTCACTGTCAATCTGTTCCACTCGGACTCAGGTTACAGTCTGCTCGTGCTGCACCGCTCTCTCTGCAAGACCCACCGCTGCCAAGACAGACAGTTTTCCTCTGGTCATGAACCCTCTGCAATAACAATGTGTTTGTGACCCTGTGGTCCGAATCAAATGGACGCTTTTTACATCCAGATACCGTAGTCAGCAGTTTGATATAATGTTGAACTTCTGCACAAGTCTGTCTTTTGCAAAGGCATCCAGGAAGCTGGAGTAATATATATTTCAAAGCTTCATAAAGAAAGACTTTGACTGTATGAAAGGATTGATGAAGAAATCAATAAATAGAGCCGGGCACAGCCCACTGGGTCATTAATAAAACACTAAAGGAGTCCTTTCAAATGTGGCTTTATGTGGTCTGTCCTCATTGGGTCAAAGCAATCTATTTATGCTTCTTCCTCACCCCTGCTATCTCTCCGTCCACTCCTTTAGGTCTGCAGATAAAAGAGGGCTCATTGTGAACAAAGCAAAGGGTTTGACAGAGCTTTGGACACCTGCAGCGGATCAAACCATTCTGTTTGCTCAGGTTCGATAAAACAGGGGCCATCTGAGGGTGGGAGAGACCATTCGGTGATGGGAGAGATGAGGAAGGACCAGT
>JAJHUR010093233.1:0-12446 GCA_027495735.1 Lutjanus campechanus
ATTGATAGCATTCTCATGGCTCATTCCTAAATATGAGCCTTAACACTGGTAGCTGGTTAGCTTAGCTTAGCACAAAGACTGGAAACGGGGGGAAACAGTTAGCCTGGCTCTGTGCGATGGTAACAAAATTCACCGAACAGCACCTCTAAACAGTTTTAATGGTGATGGTGGCTTTCGACAGAGCCAGAGTAGCTAATTCCCCATGTTTCCAGTCTTGATGCTAAGCTAAGCTAACCTGGCCTTAGCTCTATACTCCTACTACTATGACAGATTTGAGAGATCAATCTTCTCATCAAATCTAAGCAAGACAGTGAATACACTTATTTCCCAAAATATTGAAATAGTTCCCTTTTTTTTAACAGAGAACATTTAATGTGACTTATGATGCAACATCATTCCAAACACTTTCAGTTGAGGTCATCACTGTGTATGACACTATACTTAATATTGTGAGCAAAAATGAAGAATCACACACACATTATTATCATTTCACTTAACCATTTTAGCAAAGAAAAGCCTTTTGTCCTCCATAAATCCATTTGACTGTTTGCTGTTGTCGACATAAGCACACGATGATAACCACTTTTGCTCAGTTTAACTCATTTGCCCTCAAAGCCCTGGACTCTTGTTTGAAAAACTAAAACAGGAATGTGTTGAAACACGCTGTGGTTTGAACACAAACAGCAAAGCCAAGCTAAAAATCAGGGTGGGTTTCTTCCTGTGTTTCATTAACACGTCTGTGTCACTTAAATGTTACATCTTCCTCACATCTTGTTCAGCCCTGACTCACTCATTTTTGGGCTTATTTTGTTGGTAACTGCAACCACACACCGATTCATATGTTTTTTGTTCAAAACAACTTTATTAAACTTTATTAAAGCAGGCAGGTATTTGATTATCCTGCTATAGTTGCAGTTATAAACAAGACTTTAACTGAAGGCAACATGAGAAAGTGAGTGAGTCTGTGACGTTATGTTCCTTTTGAGGGATAAAGGAGACTTAGACTGATTTAATGCACTATATTAATGGCTGTGTAAACTGAGATGAAAAGAGCAATAAAGCTTATCTTAAGAGTACCAATGTAAAAACACAGACTAATGCCAATTTTCCACAGGTCTTCTTTAGATATACATACATATACAGCCGCTGAAGAAATTAAAGGTCAAAGCATTCCAACCTGACAAACAGAGATTAATTTAAAGGAATAGTTCAACATTTTGGGAGACGTGCTTATTTGTTGACCGCATTCCAGTACAACAAGTTGGGAAACCAAGATGGACTGCTCAAGTTGTGTTGTTGTTGTTGTTGTTTTTGTTGTTGTGTTTGCTTTTACAATCTTACGCAGGTGTTTTGGACATAAAAACACTGTAGCAACATGTCCACAGATAGAGGTTGGACAGTACTGTGTGTCCCACTGATTTAAAAAAAAAAGGACAAAAGACAGAAGTGGTAGTTCACAATATTTAACCACAGTGTTGATGCACGGAGCAGCCGTCTTGAATTTTGAGGTTGCAGTTAGTGAGGTTCTCTCTAGAAACTTTTTTTTTTTTTACATTATTCGGATGGGCATGGCTTTGCAGGATGTAGCAGTGCACGCTTCAGTGAGCTTATAGGCAAAGCTCCGTGACAATTTCAGCCTGTGCTCTGCGGAAAAAAGTTGGACTGAGAGGCAAAGCGTAGACCCTTTTTATAGCCGACGTCATCGAAAAGCTGCGCATGCATTTCTGCAACAGAATCAGCGGTCTCTCTCAGTCATCCAGATGAGTTATCAAGCTGCGAATGTTGAATTAAACGTTTAACCAGCACCAAGTTCACCAAAATGTCTGGTTGTTGTGTACATCACAAAATGTCAGAAATGATATCGACTTAAGTACAGAATTCCAGCAGGATAACAACAGTTTCAGAGAAATCGTCGGTGTCTGCAAAATATTTAATGTTTTGACTGGACTGAGATACCAGAAGACCCCAGAAGACCCCACATCTTTGTATATTTTTGTTGTTGGACACAATTTAGTCCATCTTATCAATCTATTTAATTGATTGGTGTAGCTGGGGGTAAACCCATGTAAACTCAGTTTATCCACCTCTTTGAGATGAGACTGCGAGTTCACTCACCTATATGGTCATTTTGATAATTTCTCTTCAGTCATTTGCAAATCTACAGGGAAGTCTAGTTGTAGCTGTTCCAGCAGTACGAGGAGGAGTTTATTCTTGGGGCTGAGGAAAAGATTAGGTTAATTAACAACTTATTAGGTTACTGTTTTACTAGTTTATCCAGAAAGTGACGAGACGACCCAAAGAGCGCTGACAAGAATGCGCATCAGGCACCCAACACTTGGTGTGACGCAGGATGTGAGGCACCGCCCCCAGGCAAAATACCAAGTTTGGTGGGAGTCCCCCAGTTTCCAGTCTTTTTGATCTAGCTGTATATAATTTCCCAGAATTGCTCCTTTAAAAATAATGTTTATAATGCACATGCACACTGTTTCATGACTCAACCAGTCGGATCAAAGATCCACATATTTCATGACTTCCCTTGAACTCTACTCCAACTTTCCTCGTGCTAACTTTCTAAGAGCGTGGAACATTTTCCTCAGTGCTTCTGGTAAAGAAACAATTTGGACTTCCTCTCTCTGCAGCTCGATTTTCCCGCAACCTTCTCCACAAGCGGGAGCAACCATGCTGGGTTAAGGCACCAGGCACCCTCATTAGCACAGCATGGGGCTTTAACTTCCCTTATTCTCTAATAGGGACACACCCTGGTCCAACAGTGATTTAAAGCTAGGCGTTAACAGCAAGGGTTCCTAAACCTTCCACATTCATATATCACCTGTCACAATCCTGCACTCATCACTCTCCATTCCTCCTGTGTCCCTCTTTTATATGTGATCTGCTTCATTATTTTCCCCGTCTTCCCTAACTTTTGTTCCCTACATTGATTTGTGAGGCAGAAATCCAGACAGAGAGAAATTGGAGGATTGCTTGGTCTAATTCTAAACATGAACACACAGGAATACGTCACCACATGAATACAAGAACGGGCCTTACATGAGTCCTCCGTGATGACAAAGGAAGAAAGAAAACATTAAGGTAATGAATGAGGAGCAGCTGTTAGTGACTCACTGGCTTTTAACCCGTAATCAGCGACAAAAAAAAAAAAAAGATTCAGGGGGAGAAAACAGACCTTCAGGTGATTCGACAAAGACTGCGTTGATTCACCTGCCAGCTGCTGGTGAGGGGGTCTGGCTGCTTAGGGGAGGGGGGGCAGTGATTAGTAAGAGGCTGGGAGATGACCTCCCCTCCCTGGGTGAGTGGTCACACTCCGCAGGAGCCTAATGAAGGGGCCTGAATGCACAGAAAGGTGAGCAGGGTCAAAGTCTAAAGTCAGTGAGAAACTACAGAACCCTCTAATCTGGTGACACCCAACACAGGGCACAGAGAAGCAAGCGTGTGTGTGAGTGCGTGTGTGTGTGTATAAATGTATATGATTTTGCAGGAGTGCTCTTTAAAGGGTCAGTTCACAAAAAAAAAAAAAAACATTCTCTCACTTATTTCCAGTTATATTTAACCATACGGATCGTTTTGGTGTAATTTGTCTGGGTTTCCTGTCCCAGACTTTTGCCTCCAGCCCAAAATAATAGGGGTGAATTGTAACAACATGTCTTTTCAGCAACAGTATAGCATGTGTTCTGCATATAATCTGCAGAACACAGTGAAAAGAATAGCTTGACATTTAGGTGAATTAGACGAGACAACTGATGCCACTCTCATCTGTATCGTAAATAGTATGAAGCCAGAGCCAGGAGGCTAATTAGCTCAGCTTAACATAAAGACTGGAAGCTAGCTAGCTAGCCTAACTAGCCTCTGAGCAGATGCAGTATCCCACAAGAAGGGCACGATGCGCTACAGTGCTACATCACACAACACCAACTCTGGGCTATGGATGTATTATAAGAGCTGGATACTGAATGCCGTACGTAGCACTTATAATACATCCATGCTATGGATCTTCAGCAAGCTATAAGCAGAAGCTAGCTAGACAGATCATTGACATATGTAAAGATGGACAGCACGACAGTTCCTCAAAAGTGACTCCAAAACATCTTTATCTTGGTTTCTGTCATCGTAGGTAGTTCTTATCACACTGGTGTTTGCTTAAATGTTCGTTTTCTGATCAGTTTGGTACTAATTAGTTATTTGATGCTTTAAAAAGGGGGATTTCACATCATGATTGACAGCTGAGCCCTGCTTGTGATTGAGTTGGCTGGGTGTATGGACAGGACCTCGATATTGTGGTTCCAACCCCGATCACCGCTTCAAATGCTGTCACCAACGCAAGATGGTGAGAGTGGGTACGATCTCCCTCAAGAAGCGCGTAATGCTTTACAGCCCTACGTCACACACCAGCAGCCATGGATTACGGTCATGGATGTATTATAAGAGTTAGCAACCAGACACCATATCCAGCTCTTAAAATACATCCATGCTATGGGTCTTCAGCTAGCTATAAGAAGAAGCTAGTTCGGTGTTTTCAGTACAGACATCATGTTACAGGCAAAGAGGCCGAAGAGGTCATTGACAGACGAAAGTAAGAAGAGAAAAGGAGAGAATGACCAAGCCAGAGGTCATTGACAAGAACTTTGTGAAACAGAAGGCTTGCTATGTCATCACTTGCTTGATGTTTGGCTGCGTTAGGAAAGTTTTCGACTCATTAGATTTTGATCATAAGCCAGCTCCAAATCAGTAGTGAAAAAGAGAACTGTAAGAGCCCTAAAACACAAAAAGTACCCATTCTGCATAATAGATAGTGATGCTAAGCTATTTGCCAGCTGGTCCAATTGCTTATGTAGCATACCAAAATCAGATTGAGTGGTACTAATCTTCTCATTTAGCTCTCTTCAAATGTTAAAAACGCTGATCAGTTCCTTTAACAGTTTTTATGGTGACCATTTATTTGGTATTCCACTGAAAGAAACACTATTTCTAGAAAGAACATTTGATTGGGATTTTTCTTCAGTGACATTTTTTCAGCGCTGTGATCACTAAAACCTTCTCGAGGTGGAGACATCTCAGAGACGGATATCTTGAAATCTGGACAAATAAATCAAAAAAAGTCTGCTGGCAAAATAATCCGCTCAGTCAAACAGTCTACATGGGTTTGGAGGTGCGTGAGTAAACATGGCTTTTCATAATTAGGGTGATCCAAGGGCACTTAGGCTAAATCATGAGTAAAACCAACCCTCTAGGGAGGAAACACACGTTAATAGTGGTGCATTAACAGGAAAAATAAAATAATTCAGTCAAGAACATGAATTATGGAGAATACGAGGATTACCCATCATTCACTGGGATGTAAGCCATGGAATCTGAGTTAGCATAAAATAAGTGCATCCATTTACATATCCAAAACATCCCTGAGACGTCTGCACCCACCTCCTAAAGACACACTCCCCAAGTCCCCCAACACCAAATATAAACAGGCAAAGATCTCATTTTAATGTTTCATCAGGCCGGGAACAGACGACTAATTGTGTGTAATTTTGTGCCCACAACAAACAATGACTTTTCAGTGCTACAGCCCGAAGGAAAAAGTGGTGGCCTGTGGGAACCAGCACCAGAGGGTGAAATGAGGCGGATCAGGACATATTCTAATCATTAACCATCTAGCTGCTCTCCAGTTCACGTTACGCCGCTAAAAGAATTTATGGCAGTTTGACCTCCTCATCTCTTTCTCTCTCTCTCTCTCTCTCCCCGCTGGAGCTTAATCTCAGGGAGGGCGTTTTGAGTTTCTATTGAAATATTTTATCGGCTCCCAGGATGCTGTCTGACATGGGAGTCAAGTAAATCTGTACCAAGATCACAGCAGACTCCTCTGATGTTTTTCAGGGACGCCTCGTCAGTCTCAGTTAACCCTCGAAAACCCAGACGAACGAAGATCCCTGGTAACCAGATTTCTTTGTGATTCCCTTTGAGGGGCCGGTGGGAAAGTCATCGCGTCTCTCGGAAGTGCTGAACCATAACATTTTGTCTGGGAGCAGCTGGGAGTGTCTGGTCATTAAAGGAAGAAGACAGAGATCAAATTGACATTCAGCAGCGCTGTGATCTTCTAAATCTGCCCTCTTTCTGCTGCATAATCTCCCCTCTTTACCAGTTTACACAGCTCAGGTGACTCTGCCTGCCAGTACTGATATCTTCCGAATCCTGCAGACACAATGTACATCACATATGTCTTTTAGGGCTTTAGTCTGTGTTGCACCAACAAGGATGATTTTTTAAACTCCATTAATTCATGGTTTAACTCAAAATTATGTTGCACCAAAGTTTTAAACTTTTCTGTTGCACCAAAACTCGAATTGTGATGCGATATTAACTGTTAACTTACGCTTAAGGAGGTTTAACTTTTAAAATTTCTGCCTAGGAAAATAATCAAGTTCCTTCAAAGAAAGTTAGGAGACAGACACAACTGTCTCCAACAACTCAGATCAGTTTTATGTATTTTTCTCAAAAGAGGAGATATTAGAGTTTCTCTGCCAGTAGAAGCAGGCTAACTAGACTAAGTAAATTTTTCTAGCTCGCAAACAATGTGCTGTTTTGTTAATTTGTTAGCTAGTGAGCACTGTAGCATTGTGTTAACTTTTTAGCTAGCTAGCAAATGATGTAACATTTTGTTAACTTGCTCCCTAACGAGCAAACAATATAACATCTTGTTGATTGTTTAGTTTGCTAGCAAACAATTTAACGTTTTGTTACCTTTTTAGCTAGTTAGCAACAATATAACGTTCTGTTAACTTTTTAACTAGCTAGCAAATAATGTAACAGTTTGTTAACTCCTATACTTATAAGGTAAAAACAGCAAACTTATTTTTATTGATTGATTGATTTTTAATTTGGGTTGATTAAACTCTTAATTTCTTTCGTTTTAGTTTACATCAATAAACTGAGATTAGTTTTTAATTGTGCAACAGAGTATTGTTTACTTTTAAATTTGGATTTAAACCTTTAATTGCTAAGAACTAACCTCAGAAAAAAATGTTTGCTGGTGCAACCCAGTTTTACAAGTTTTTTAGGATGAATACAGTCAATAACATTGTCTTTATTTTGTACCTGGTTTGCATTTTAGTGATTTGTCTGAAACACAAACTTAGAAAAATGACCCAGAAGGAAGGATAAATTCCAGAGCATTAGCGAGCTTAACCCTGTGTTCATTTTGTTGAACTTGTCTGTTATCTGTTACTGATTGCTTAAAACACTTAAAACTTGACATCAGCGCACAGATGCAGAGCAGATTTTTAAGAAGCCAAACTCTGAATGACCTCACATCATTTTGTTTAGTCCGTAAAGTCGAAGGGATGCTGCTCAGTGTCCGGACGAAGCAGTTTATTCTTAGAGGAAGGCCTCTGATACTTCCATTCTCTCCGAGGGGATCCTCTTTCCACTAAAACCCCACAGAGAGGCTATAAATAATCTTCTGAAGACATCCCTGATGCGTAATTAATTTTCAGCAGTAGTTCCACGGCGATGGAGCGCTGCAGTGTTATGACAAGCCCCTCCATCAAGCCCATCACCTGTTGGACACGCGCTACGCCTGTTTTCCCAGCAGTAACTCGAGACCAGGCCCCGATTCCCAGCACACAGGGGCACCAATGAGACAGCAGGTAAAAAATAGCGTTTGTGTAGTCTATGATAAAATTCCCTCACATTTAGGATGGAAGAAAGATTTATGTATTTTTAATGGCAGCTAGGATCTAATATGTGATCTTAGAATTTTAATGTTCCCCTTCAGACACGTTTGTTTAACATGATTTACCCACATAAAAACTTTTTAAAAATAAAAAGGGACTACTTTTTCAGCCTCACTGAGAAATTCTGGATCTGGCCTGCAGTGCATCATGTGAAGCTGTAATTACACAGTTTGACCATGATGTCAAATTTACTTCAAAGCCTGACACACTTGCTCGCGCACCTGCAGGTTTGCCCCATATTGAAAAAATGAGGTCCGCTAATGTCCCACATCATAGACTTTAAGTGGTCAATCAGGGTCTCTTGGTGGTCAGAGGCCACGAATGCACCCTGGGTGGTTTACAGCTAATATTAGTCTATATTTGCCAGTTTTAGAGCACATCTGTTTGCTAATTTCTCTTTTTTTTCTGTTGTATTTTAGTGTCATTCAGTAACATCTGATCATATTCTGATTATATAATTTTATCTGAGAGGAAATATGCACCAAACACTAAAGCAGCTTCTTTCCTGAAGCTACTGGTCATGAGGAACAAATGAAATACTGTAGTAGTTCACAATGAACGCATTGCTGGACCTGAAAGAACATGTCACCTGACTGTGATTATAACAGTGTGTCTTATTTGAGAACAACATGACATTTTCAGTCATGAATTTTAAGTATTTCAAATACACAGATACAAGCTCCTCAAGTATTTTGTTAAAAATTCTTATTTTTTCTCTCCAGTTACATCGATAAATAACACTAGAGGTAAGACAAAAAATATGTTTTTGATTTTGGATTGAACTGTCCCTTTAAATACATTTAATTAAAAAATACTCCCCATCTCTTCAAGTCAGTATTGTTAAGCTCAGACATTTTAGGGAACACAAGGTTAAGACAAACACATGTTTCAGTGGAGGAGATCTTTAACTATTTAACTGATTTTACCCAACTCCAAAAAAACACAGAAGGAACTTTCTCCTCAAAATTCTTATCTTTCTGAAGCAGGAGCCATGTGGCAACATGCTAAAAAAAAATCCTGTGGTCCTTTACGTGAACCTAAAGAGTTACAAAAAAATCAGTGATTAAAGTTCATGTTTAATCTCATTATTTTAATCACTCCAATCAGAAAGCAATGAGAGGCAGTTAGTCAAAATACAAGATTTCTTATCAGCTCCAAACTTAACTGCACCTGTAACCTTAAGCGGCATGTTTCCTGTATAAACTCCACCCTTCAGATTATTCCACAAATGGAAAGTGCCCTCCACCCTCCAACAGCCCTTCCTCAAACACACACACACACACACACACACTTCTGCTTCTGCATACATGTTTCCATGACACCAAGGGCGATGAGAGGAAAAAAAAAAAAAAGCTGTAGTCCAGCACACACAGTATGGAAAGTTTTACCCATAGAGACGACGGGGTGAAGCATTGTTTTTACAGGTAGACCAGAGAACCCCTTTGTTTCAGGAAATGAGGTCATTTGGATAAAACAATTAATGTACAAGACCTACTACTGAAAACTGAACCACTATAAATGTCAGCACAGCCCGACGCCTGCTGGGAATGACTATCACTGCCAGCTTTATGAAAGCAGGAGAGAAACACAAAAAGTACTGTAGGAATATGGAATTAATTAAGATTCAGGACTGACTTGCCTGCCGTGATGAGGGTTAGACATTTACCACAAGCTGGGATTTTTACATGATTCACTTAATCGTCCATTAGGGAATAGGGTACATGCACAGGAAGTGATTCTACATCCTTTCCCAGATTTCCAAAAAACACATATTCCCACCGGTCTGACCCCGTCATAAACATGTTATTGATCATATGAGCCTGAGGCGACAGCAGCATTGTTACAAACAGGACTGTTAGAAAATTTAAGCAAATTTAGACAAAGTCAAATGTTGTGAAAAACAATTTAAAGGTCTATTGTGTAAGATTTATGAGGATCTATTGGCAGAATATGGTAGAAATGGAATATAATATTCCTAAGTATGTTTTCATCAGTGTATAATCAATCGCAAATAATAATTGTTATGTCTTTGTTACCTTAGAATTACTCTTCCACAGAGGTCACATAGATGTTTTATAGTTTTTCAAATATTAAATATCCATGGATCAAAAAATTCATAGTAGAAAGAGTCGTAATGCACCCTGTTGGCAGTTCAAGTTGTCCTGTCAACAATTTTACATACGTCTCTTTTATAATCGTGGCTTATGGGGAAAACGTGGGGAGTTTTTTTTGCTGCAATACCACAAGTGGCCACTGGGCAAAATTAGAAGCAAGGCTGAGCAACAATGCCCTGTTTAGGTTCATATATTACATCTACAGAGGGTCGTCATTTTGCACTGCTATGTTTCTACAGTAGAACAGAATGGACAAACCAAACACCAGATCTAAACACAACCTTTCACATATTTTCACAAGTTTTGCAGCCACCGTAGTTCTTCTACACACTTGGAACAGTAAGGAGAGACTGCAGTCCTACAGACTTATTGACCTTTAAACACTGCTTCATTTTCATTCTCAGACTTTAATACTGTTATGAAAGCTGCAAAAAGAGTAAGAGAGTAAGTAAAACAGTCTACATTCAAGTTAGCAGCTCTGTGAGACTGTGCTCGCGGTGTTTTGAGCTAAATGCTAATGTCAGTATGCTTACATGTCCATAATGAGAATGCCAACATGCACGATATTTAACAGGTAAGGCATATTCACTATCATAGTTTACTGTGTTAGCATGCTAATTTTTGCAAGAATTTAAAGCAGCTATAATCAGTATTTTTATTTTAACAAAACCAATTGAAATTGTGACAAAATTATCGCAGTAATCTACACCTCTGTAGTTGCTGTCCAGCCGGCAACTTTACTTTTTTGGTTCACTCTTACTGCTCCCATAGCTTCATTTTCTGCCATGGCAGCATAGTGGAGCATTTCACGCTAGCAGCCAAAGAGCCAGATATTTCCATATACAGAAAGGTGACCAGATTTCTGACATGAGATCAGAGACATTTCCAGTTTGCTGGTCGATATATCCTTAACATATCCCATCTTATATGAAATAAAAAGGGGGCATGGTATTTTCTACCATGGTAAATGTTGTAATGTAATGAACTATGGAGCAGGCCGACAGATTAAATTGGGTTTTAACTAAGAAACTTTGTGTGTCATGTCAGACAATCATCGTTTACAGTACCACGGCGAGTGTAGCTATGGTAACTGAATGAATTTTCCACAGCAGTTTTCTCTAAACCTAGTTTAAGTCGAGTGATATGGAGCTACTAGGGTGAGCAGCTCCCTCTGTTGGCCAAAACAATCACACTTCGACTGAAACATCAACCCGCTAGGCTCCGTTGCGCACTCTCTCTTGCCATGTAAAATATTATTTCACTTTGCAGTCTGTTTTTAACAAGCAGTAAAAGGGGCAGCTCCAGCTGGGGACAGGCCACCAAAAACGTGGACTGTCCCAGAAAAATGGGGGACGTGTGGTGTTACCCGACCCTACAGGAATCGCAACCAGAAACAGAACTCAAAGAGAGTAAATATCTGGTTTACATTTGTCATGGCCAAAACACAACAAATGAATGGTACCAGTGCTCCATAACTGCTGGATGTCTAAGTTAGTAATTGAAAAGATGATGATTCATCAATGTTGAACGGTGATGATTCAACAACTTGTCTGTGCTGCCCCCAGTTGGCCAAAAAAATAGTTCTTGCAGGTTTAACACAAAATGCAGCTGTGGCTGAAGGGAATAAAAGTCTTTTAAGGTATTTGGTCATGAACCAAGTTGGACAAATAAAATTTCTGACCTAGATCAAACATCAGGGGATCAACAGAGTTATTGCAACTCATCCTGTTGGGAACAGAAATGTCTGCACCAAATTTCACAGCAATCCATCCCATAGTTGTTGAGACATTTCCCGTTGAAACCACAAATGTCTTGCGGTGGCGCAACAGGAATCGCTACAGTACATTGTCTGGGAACCATGAAACGTCTGTACCAGGTTTTGTAACAGTTTGTACAGTAGATGTAGAGAAAAAGTGAAACTGTAAAAAAAGTATTCTGTACAAAATGTCCTGGCAATCCAACTTCAAGTTATTGAAACGTTTAAGTCAGGACCAAAACCGTGGGCGACCCAACCGACAGTGCCATCCCCAGAGCGCAGTGGTTTGTGGAGTGAGAGCATGAACTGCAGTGTCATGTAATATTGCAACAACATTATTTTAATGACATAATATAACCACACCAGTGGGATATCGCCATTCATTCACCCGCCAGTCCCTGAACCTTGCCGCCTATTGTCCCGTTAACACCACCCAGTGTGACTCTTCAGCTGCCAGTTGAGACCCTGAAAACAAAGAAGCAATCATGGAGAAAACCTCAAACAAGTTAAGACAGTCAGCAACCAAAATTACACACCACTTCCACCAAATTAACAACAGGCAGATTGTTTAAATTAAAAGTATCCTAAAAGTTTCAACGGTCAGACAGGAGATACGGATCCGGATACCTCTGGTATGAAGTCACCTCTTTTCTCTCCACGGGTTAGATAGAAAACATTCACATGAGGTTACCCACTGCTTGTTGTTAAGAGGCTATGTAAGCATATAGATATTCAAACTTCCACCTCGAGGAAAGCTGGGCACACAGCCAGCAGCTTAGCTAATGGGATGGTTTTTATTACAGGAATGAAGGGAAGCAAGAACATGTAACATTA
>JAJHUR010093233.1:12466-30850 GCA_027495735.1 Lutjanus campechanus
AAAAAAAAAAAAAAAAACACAAAGAAACATGCACATGAACAGATGCTACAGTAACTTCCAGGGTATATGGTGTTTTAGACTTGTTGTTCAGGAACTTGGATGCAGCGATGACGAACATGTCCTTGGGGACCAGCAGGCAGAGCAAGACACACCATATTTCATACAGCTGTGGACACACAGCTGTTTTTCCGGTTCTGCTGGGAGTCACACTGCTGTGCTGCCATGCTTTGCTTTCCTGCAGTTTACTTTTCTGCTTGTTCTGGTGGTGCCATCTTATACCCAGAGCTCGATGACATAATAGAAATCTTTTGGTCTTGGCTTCAGGGTGTTCTTGCTCATTCAAACCTGGACTGAATTCAATGCCACCGAGTCAACTGTTGCAAATGAATCATACGCAATCTTTTGTTTGGTTAACTTAGACACAAAACACAATTCTAGAGGTGTTAATGATGATTTATCACCTTTTATACAAGATATCATCAAGTAATACCTTAGTGTGGCCACTTTTCATCAGAACAGAGTTGTCCCTGTGATATGGAGAAGCAAAGCTATCATGGAAAACATTTTTAAGTATCTATACGTGGAAACACAATTTGCCTTTAAACAGGTGCTTTGCTTGACTACTACTACTCCAGGAAGTTACTGGTCCCAGCCAAGACATTTGGGGTGTTCTGTTAGTTAATCCTGCTTCTTGTTGGTCATTTAAATTTCATTTAGTGAAATTCTTAATAATATAACCAATGAGACCAATCTGAGAGGTCGCTTAATGATTACAAGGATTAAAAAAAGAGACAAGGCTGTCTTGAGAATCAAGAAAAGACGGTTAGATTTCATAATTCAAGGGCCTGAAGCATAAACTCTAACACTCATCTGAAACAACAATCTGGCAAAGACTGGAGGGAAGCGCTGTAGTTCTATACTGCAGGGTTAATTGGTTGATGGGTCTCAGGTGTGAAGCAGGGTGCAGGTGAGTTGGATGAGCTGTGATCAGGAGCCAGGAGAGTGAGGGAAGTGCCACACCTACAGTTCTTCCAATTTCAATGTGTTCAGAGCTTTTAAGTCATAATGTGGGAAAAAAAAACAAAAAAACATGGACACTACAAACAGTGAGGTTGTTGTTGTACTTGTAGAACAGTTTGAATTACAAGTTATTTTAATTTTTCTAATTATTCTGACACCACATGAATGCAGAATTAGACAGGGAGAAGAAATGCACAACATGGGAAACAGGAAAAAAAAAGTAGTGATTATTTTTTCTGATATTCCTGCTTTTTACTGGATCATTCCACCTCTTGAGGACTAAAAACCCCTCAAACGTAACAATCTGAGAAATGATGTCCACACCAAGGCCATAACCTAGCGACAAGTAGACGTTACCTCATTTTATGGGGTCACAAGCCAATAAGATTGGGAATCATGGCTTTAAAGGTCCAGTGTGTAAGATTAAGGGGAGCAGAAATGGAATAATATTCACATGTATGTTTTCATAAGTGTATAATCGCCTGAAAATACGAATCGCTGGATGAGCCATTTATATCTACAGACGGCATGACTCCCCTTCCACAGAGGCCGCCACGTGGCACCAGCACATTTCTACAGTAGCCCAGAATGGACAAACCAAACACCAAACCTGTAGGTTCTCCCACACGTTTGGAAGACCCATGAAAGAGCCCTCATCACAACCCAAAACACTGTCTTTTCCCAACCTTAATCAAATGTTTTTTTGCCCCTAAAACTACCCATATTTTAACCACATCGTTGTCACATTATAAAACATAATTGGTTTTTACAAGGTGCACAAGGAAAGTTTCTAAAATCTCGGGTTCCCTTCTAGACATGGCACTCAGAAGGAGAGGTTGAGGTGAGTTGGTTGCAGTCTCAAGCCTCAGCACTAGATGCTGCTAAAACCTACACACAGGCCCTTTAAGGCATCTTTAAAATGCATTACACTTTAATAAAAATGCATCCCTGATGCATAACATATTAGAGACTATAAAAGAGAATTAATTTTTTGCATAGGCACCAAACGTGTAGACAAACATCGGGAGATAAATCGCTATTTCCGTGATGGATCCAAAGAGAAAGTCTGAGCAGCTTCAGTTTGTTTCGACCTTCACTGCCCTCATTGTTTCCTTCTTCCCGCTTGCAGAAGGATATTTGGACCGTCTCTCCTGAGCACACAGAATGAACTTTTTGTCTGAGGGTCTGGATTTCCCTCCTCAGTTCAGCCAGCATGTGAGCAGCAGGACAGACTAGTGAAAATACCATGAGCCAGTTTTATGAATAGTGCCATTTAAAAGGGATTGGTTTCGGTGAGGGCCTAATGATGCCATAGCGCTGGCGTCACAGAGCGAGGGGGAAAGAGGGAGCATTCTTTCCAGGCGCTGGAGCAGCACTTTCAGACGAGTAGACGAGTGGAGTGAGGTGGTGTGGCAGCTTTCCATCTCACATACGTCACTCCTAATGCCCAGTTGCTCTCCGTGACTCTGTCCAGTCACAACAGTAAAAATTAAAGCCCAGATAAAGCTGGCGATTTCGCACATCTGTCGCCGCGCTCTGAGATGGCTGTGGGAGCCATTCTCTCCTCTTGATTGTGATGTTTTTTTAATGTCTTCTCAAAATCTTTCCACAGTCTCGTGATGGGCTCCGTCGTCAGCCCCGAAGCTATCAGGCCCGGCTGGCTTCTTCCGGCCATTGGGGAGGTGAAACAATAGAGAGCCAGAGGCCGGAAAGGTTAAACAGATGATGCATAGTTCTCAGAGCCGTGGACTGCTGCCACAATTGTTCCAGGGGTTCCAGAGGTAATTTGTTTCTGCATGTTTGTGGTGTTTGTTTACGTGTGTGTGGGCCCACTCAGACTTTTGGCCAGCTGAATTATGGCACACATACAAACAAACACACGGCGACTGGCACAGAGGAGAAGGGGAATTTTAATCAGGTAAATTCAAGAGACAAAGGAGTTGTATTATGCTCATTTTCAGATTCATACTTTTATTTGGGGATTTTAATAGAACAAGTTTACAAGCTTTAATGTTCAAAGAAACACATTATTTTTCTCATGCTAGCCATTGCTACAGCACATACGTATATTCACCCTCTGTCTGAAACAAAAAGGCCTATACTGCTCTGATTAGTCAGCTGACTGCTCGAGGGAACAGGCACTGCAAACTGTGATTCACTAGGTATTCAGTGGATGGGACAGTCACATATCTACAGGTGGTGCTACACCTTTTGTGATATCATAAGGGGAGGCAAAGCTGGCTGGTGTTTTGGAACATACATGATGGTCTTTTCTCATATTTTTGGGGCCTTAGAGACACTGGAGACATATATTTGATGAAAAACCACGAAAAAGAGTATGTAAGAGTAAGAGTATAGCTAGCAGATACCTGTTTCCTGTAAAAACAGCTATAGCAACTACAGGGAGGTTTATTGATTGGCTTTTACAGTTGCCAATAGTGCAAAATGCCATGCAGCTAACGTCAGCGTGAAGTTGACTCTGCCCAAGCCAGTCCAGGACCAAACACAGCATCGGACACAGCCGGTGGCTAGTTTTTGACCACAGGGAATACAGTACCAAAGTGGTTTTCTTGCCGGGTTTGGCTCCTAGCACCCCCAGGCCAGAGGAAACTAAGGAAGAAGGAAGTGGCATTACATCTCTATAGAAAACTTTATGCTCTGCTTGGTGCCAGACTTTTGGGGACTGCTCTATTGAAGCCTGTGGTAGAAGCACACAACAACCCAATGACCTTTGATGAGGAAATGCCTCTGAAAAATTAAAGAACACACTTCAGAGAATATCATACTGACTGATTTTTCATTTATTTGTTCTTGGTGTCCAAATAGCACGACTGACATCGCATCATAATTTTCAACAGAACTGGGAAGACTGGAGCATAGAATGTTCTACGGTGATGTCATGTTCCTTCCTTCTTTTTCTTTGCCCAGGGCTAACATTACTTCCTAATGGGAACCGAGCAAAACAAACTAGCTGATGCAGGGCAAAAAAGATGTCCCGATATAATACCAGTGAGGTCACAGTGGCGCCGTCTCTTCCTCTGCAGACGAGTAAGTTAAGTGTCTGGGTTATTTTTTGATAACTTCCATAATTTTCTCAAGTCACGCTTGTTTCTGTATAGTTAGGGGACTGTTTACTTACTTGTAACTCCCAGCAGTTACAAGTAACTGCTGGGAGTTACCTTGTTACCTTGTCCTTTTTGAGGAAAAAGGCTGCTGTGGATCATAGAAAAGGTGCTGATTCTCAACCGTGCTAATTATTTTCTTGTCCTCCCTGTTGATTGCTTCGATGAGGGGAAACAGAAACGCCAAGGACATCAGCGCCGATTTTGGCCAAAGAAAATGACAAGTGCATGAAACTTTGTTCAGCTGATGCACAGAGCAGTTTAAGATCCTTACTGAGGAAAACTAAAACAGTCAGTGATAGTTAGCAGCAGTTAGTCGTTAGTTACTTCAGCAACAAGTAAAGCCATTTATCTGTCGGGAATCTCCGTAAATCAGCAAGAGTTAGGGGGAGAGAATTGAGGGAAAATCTGAAAACATTAATCCATAAAATATGGAGAAAGTTGTGTTTTTGTAGAGCAACAAAGACGCTCTATAACAAACAGAACCGTCTGACAGTAATCAGTGAGGCCTGGTCCCAAGACGGTGTTTCACTGAACGGAAAATTAGTATGCGCCCCATGAGAATTTTTTTTTATTGTTTTCCAGAACATGACAACCTTTAAAATACCATTAACAATACCTACAAAATGACATTTCTTGTTGTTGTTGGCTCAGATACTGGTGTATAGGTGATGCATAGAAGAAAACATGTGATAACATCAAATTTCCACTTCATGGAAACTGAATGGTCAACACCAAAGCAGCAGAGATTGAGATATTTTAACCGTTACAGTCAGTCTAGCTCTAAAAACAATGGCTCTTACAGTTCCCATAATGCAACTGAACAGCATATTTTGTTAGACCTTCCTGTACTGATAAATGCCTAAATCTCTAAAACTCACCTCTCTTGGGTTTCTGTTATAAATTTGTCCTCAAGCCAAAAATTTGAAAAATAACTCGCGATGATGTGCTGAACTTCTGCGTAAAATCAGTATAATAACAAAATAATCTCCCTCTTTGAGATAATAGCAATTCTCACAATCACTGGTGTGACTGTTATTTGTACCAGGGTTATCGGTATTTGGTTTGCACTGCCAGTTGAAGGGAAGTGAAGGTCAAGGCAGCGAGCCTGCATCCTGCATCCCAGCGCAGAGACCTCAGAGCTGTGTGGGTTACACTGGCAGAAGGCCGCTCACAAGAAGCCACTTCTGGCTCAGGCCAATGGGGAATAGAGGGGAGACATTGTGTCACTTTCCCCAGCTAGCAACTTCCTGCTATTGAAGAGAAGAGAGAGCAAATATTTGGGCTTCTACAATCAGTTGTTGTACCCAGTGAAAAGCCCAAAGCCCCCCTATAAGCTGTAAGATAACACAGTCAGTGCCGGAAAAGACGTTTCTGGCTGCCGCTGATCATTCTGAGGAATCAAAGCCAGGTCAGTCAGAGTGGAAAACTGGGTTGTGAAAGAAGCTGTTGTAATTTTAAACCACGCAAAAAAAAAAAAGATGAGCTGTGACTGGCTGCGTCCGTATCTCCAGTGGTGCTGTAATTCTGTGGCATGGATCAGATTAGAGCCTCAGATTTCAGAGGAACAACTGCAGTGAATGAACCCTGCATGACACAGATATGTGCATGTAGTGAGCGTGTTGTGTGTAGGAGGAATGTGCTGAGTTTATGCTGCCATCTAGTGGTCAGAGGTTGTAGTGCACCCAGCAGACAGTCAGCATGACCTCCAGTGTCTGAATGAGGACAAAGGCTAAAGAGTGACTCCATGTTATGTACAGATTTTGGTCAGTCACATTAGTTTGGATTGAAGTAAATTAACAGTGAAATACATTAAAGGGACAGTTCACCTGAAAATAAAAAATACATATCTTTACTCCTCCTACCTGCTGTGCTATTTATCCATCTAGATAGTTCAATTTTTCTCTAAAACACAATGGAACCAGATGGCACTTGGTTCGAGGAGCTCAAAGTGCCAAACAATACATTTGAAAAAGTCACCAGTAGGGTTGCAACAAAATTGTTTTCATAATCGATCATGTGTCCGTCATTTCTCGATGAATCGATTATTTGTTGGGTCTATAAGATGTCAGAAAAATGCAAGAGAAGTGTGGAAAAAGTTTCCCAAAATCCAAGACGACATCCTCAAATGTTTGTTTGTTTTGTCCACAACCCAAAGAATTTACCGTCATTGAGGAAAAAAGAAACCAGAACAAAAAAAAAAATCACATTTGAGAAGCTGAAATCAGTGATTTTTTTCTTGAAGATTTAACTTAGATCGATTAATTGATTATTAAAATAGTTGTAGATTAATTTAATAGTTAACAACTAATCAATTGATCGACTAATTGTTGCAGCTCTACTCAACAGCGATGACCAGAAATCAGGATTCAGTAACTCAAGATAATCCACAGACCTCGTAGGGAGCAGTTTAATGCTGGAAGAGGACACTCAAAGAATCAAAAGTGAGAATTAAGAACTGAAATCGATAAGCAGAATCAGAATCGTTAAAATCCAATTGATGCCAAACCGTATTCATTAGTAGATGCACACTTCATTCTGCACGATTATATGGTTGGTGGGTTTAGTTTGGTAGGAAAAAAAACCTGTTACATGAAACTGATCACAAGTTCTGTGGATTATCTTGAGTAACCAGTTACTGATTTCTGAAAAGAGCTGTTTGGTCTTTGAGCACCACAAGCCGAATGCTGACTAGTTCCATTATATTTCAGATAATATTAATAATAATAACTTTGTAATAATAATAACGTGTGCCGAAAACTTATTAAAAATAAGCGTAAAAGACAAAAATAAATAAAACGCAATTGATTCTAGACTCCCAAGTATCAGAGCATGGTTAGTGATTTACATAAAAGTCAGCCTATACATGTGTTTTTAAAACAGATTTAAAAGATGAGACTGATTTTGCTAGCTTAATTCCCTCAAACAGGCTGTTCCAAAGAAGAAGAAGAAGAAGAAGAAGAAGAAGAAGAAGAAGAAGAAGAAGAAGAAGAAGACATATCTCAGCACTACAGGCCAGAAAAAAATGTGTATTTGTGATTTTGGGGTGAATTGTCCCTTTAAACATAATTTCATTGGAACTCATTACTGCTCAGATTGTTATCAAGGAAAAAATATTCAATTCAAAGCTTCTGCTGTTATAGTATTGAGAGCAGTAAGTCACAATGACGCCAAATCAAGATCATGGCAAAACATCAACGACAGCATGTAATTTTTAAATCCTGTGATCATGTTAAATAAAGATTTATTATTTAATAAAAGCAACACAACACACTAACACTTTATCCTTTTTAAAATGAGTGTTTTATTGTTTTTATTTTTGTATAAAAAACCTTTTTGTCCACTTTAGGCAACAGTTAGCATGAGAGTAGTTCTCACAGCTTTTTAGATGAAGTCTAAACTTATCAGTCTGTTTTTTCAACAATCAATCACACACCCCCTCGCACACAGAGAAACACACAATCACAGAGTGTAATGGAGTTGATTTGACGCAGTGGTCCCAAACCTAAAAGTCTATTAGTAGAAAGCCAAGGACGAAAGCTCAACAATAGGCAGCTTGTAATCATCATCACTTCAAAGATGGCACTATGTCAAGGCAAGTCACGCGAACACAGAGGGCCACAATAAATCTACAGCCTCACAATAACTACGGGAGACTGCTTTGTTAGAGTCTGATGGATGAAAGCATCATTTAATTAGGTTTGAAACCACTGCTTTGGCGCAACTCTTAAGTAGATTTATATTAAGACGATAAAAAAAAATTTAAAAAAAAAGGCAAAGAAATACATCAGACGTCTCATACACAGCAGCACATCCTGTGTTGCCAAAAGCAACAGCTGTAATTGTAGGCAACAAAACAAAGGACTGATTTTGTGTAAGAAGAGTCGGCACACTTACGCAGATCAGTATTAATCAGACGGAGCTTAAAAAAGACATTTAAAGACCAGAAATGTTATACGATTGCATTTACATACTTGATGACAAAACACCTCATTCCAAAAAAAAACAAAAAAAAAATCGCCACGGTAATGATTTGCAGTGCAGTAGCTATTGCGTTCCTACGAGAGGCTCTCCGGCACTTCCTCTTAACGTCAGTCATCAAGAAACATCTCCGTGAAATCATATTTCTCATGATGGTCGGGAGAAAAATCAGTGAAATGTAAATCTATAGCGTCAGCACCTTTCAGGAATAAAATATGTATCCTCACTAATATACTCCCCCCCCCGCCCCCCCAACCCCCTTCTCATAATACAGTACATAACACATGTGCATGCACACACAGATGCATACACAACTGTCTCTCTCGCGTACACACACACACACATACACATGTAAAGTCAGCACACACGCTCTCCACACACACACTGTACAGATTGAACATAACATATACAAATTCAGGTTGTCGTCAATCTGCTTTCATAAATTAGTAACATCACATCGTTTTGTTTAACTACTGCCAACAGCACGGGCTGCCAATTTTCTTTGACTCTTTCTAATGCTATTTTCCTCATATGGAATTTGATCCAGACTCGTCTCCTCCTCACAGTTTTAGAGTCATTAAAGGTCCAGTGTGAAGGATTTCAGGGATCTATTGGCAGGATATGGCAGGAAAGTATGTCTTATTAGTGCATAATCAGCTGAAAATACAGTAAGAATCACGTTTGCCGTTTTTATCTATGGAGGGTGCAGGTCCTCTTGTACTTTCATGTGCCTTTTACACTGACATGGATGTTAAGCAATACCTCCATTAGAGGGCGCCACTCAGAGTCAAAGGTGACGCAGAAGGGGCGTCCCTATAGCTCAGTTGGTAGAGTGTGCGCCCCATGTACTGAGGCTGTCAGTCCTCTGCAGTCAATAACTGACGCCATATGAGCCTTAACAATTGGGCTGAAAAGATCTAATTGCTATTATTTTGCCTAAAAATATAGCGATGCCTGCAAGCTAGTTCACGCAGTCAACTCGAGCTGCGCTGCCAATCACACGTGACATGCCTCACTCTCTGTAGTAGCCTACATACCAAACGCACCCTTACAATCTGGCGGTCTATTTAAACCGCCAAAACCTCCCATCTCTCCCTCTGCCTGTCACGGCCATTGCTGCTTTGCATCAGCGTCTCTGCATGTTCATTCAGCCCCACCACCACCCCAGCATCCACCTGCAGGCTCCGGCAGGGGGGTCCAAGATATGTGCTCATCACTCCTCTATATCTCTATGTAAACATAATCTGTGAGGAGTGATGAGGTCGGAGCCTAGACGTCAAACTCTAACTATGTTCTACTGCTGCAATAAACATTCTTAGATTCGTGCATCTTGTAAGGATGCCACCTGGTCGCCTCCCTAGGGAGGTGTTCCAGGCACATCCAGCTGGGAGGAGGCCACGGGGCAGACGAGTGCTAGGCGGAGGGATCATATCTCCACCCTGGCCTGGGAACGCTTGGGATCCCCGAGTCAGAGCAGGTTAATGTAGCCAGGGAAAGGGATGTCTGGGGTCACCTGCTGGAACTGTCACCTCCGCGACCCGACTTCAGATAAGCGGTTGAAGATGGATAGATGGTGAACATTTTTAAATTACCCTCCCTAATTTTCTTTGGAAATTTCAAACAACAAACAAATTTCAATTAATTGTTCAGCCCTACTTAACAATGATCAATTCTTGTCAAAAAGATCATAAATACAACCAGTAAAGGGGTGACTAATTTTAGTTCTTGATTGGCTCTGTTTGGCACAGCTGGAACTACTGTCTGACTACAGTATCAACTGGACTTCTTTCTTGAAGGAACAGCGGGAGTCTTTCCTTCTCTAAGTACCTTCAATTCTGTTTATTTACCACAGGTCGACTGTTCTATGAAAGCCCTCGGGGCCGGTATTCATTTGGTTGCGATAAAAGCCACTAGACGCCACTAAATCCTTCACGCCGGTCCTTTAAGAGAGGAGAAGACTCGGAAGATGTATTCTGGCAATTCATCATGACGTGACACGACTGACTACATGGCGTTACAGTGTAGCAGTATGAAAGAAATAACATTTCCTTTCATTCCAAAAAACGAAAAAAACAAAATAAACAAAGACTGTAAGGACTTCAAACCAACAGTATCTAATCCACAAAAGACACAGTATTCAAAGAAATAATAAGTAATATCATAGGCATTGTAACTACAGGTAAACTAGGTTTTCTGTTGACAAACCGACTGCATTTGCGCGAGCAGCCCAAGGTGAGCAAGAGCAACAGCTAAGGCCAGTGTCAGTCTGCTGCTCAGTGTTGGTTTACCTTCATAACAGCAGAGCCCTCAGTTCACGATGTGCATACAGATCAAAAAGAAAAGAAAAAAAAAGAAAAAAAAAAGCAGCAACCTCGGCTCTGTCTTTGCACTTTGCAAATGCATATACAGTACACAAAAACAAGTATTTCCAGGATTATTAGGTCTATTTTCAGCGGAGGATACTATCAGAGGCCTTCATTTGGCTTGGCTACAGCACACGTTTGCTGTAATGGAAAGTGAGCCAGTAAGTATCTAAATACACCAGCTCGTGTTTAGTGTTGATAGCTTAATACATCACCAAACAAAAGGCTTATGTCAGCATTCACACATTGTGTTTTCTGTTCGCTGCGTTGGAAATTAACAAAGCACTACTCGCTGCACTTTCTCATCGACAAATGACTCCTACGCACACAAGTGTTTTCATGTTTTTTCCATTAAGGCCGCATTCATCACCCCCAGCAGAATTACCTACAATGTTGCCTTGTAACTGCATCCGCATCACTTCTTGGGGGAGTGATCTGTATGTGCTCTCAGCACCACCCCTCCCTCCCCTCATGTGTTGTACTACTCGAGCTCATTCTCCACATAGGGTGACCAGACGTCCGGAAAAATTCAGGACAGTCCCGAATTACAAGCAGTCGTCCCGAATCCTGAAACGCTTTTACCCCATTTACACCTGATATTAAATTGAGATCTGTATCTAAATAAGTTATCCAGATGAGTAAAAACGCATGTTAATGCAAGGTTTAAGTGATCCAAATGTGATCAGATCTGCCTAAACCACATCTGGAGGTAGTTTGGATTTGCACTGCGTTCAAATTTTAGGTAGATGTAAATGGATGGATAACTTATCAGACTACATTTTAATACCAGGCGTAAATGGGTGAAAATGGGATCTGTTTCTGGGTACATTATCCAGATTGCATTTACACCTACTTAAGATCTGAACACAATGCAACCTAGACTACATCCAGATGTGGACAGGCAGATTTGATCACATTCTGATCATTTGCACCTTGCATTAACATGTGTTTTTTTCTTATCTGGAGAATGCATCCAGATCACATTTTTAATACCAGGTGTAAATGTCCCAAAAATGAATCTTTAGAGTAATAGATTTTATGAACATATGAATTTGTGAAAATATTCTGATCAAAGGTTATGTAGGCTATAATTCCTGCTTTTAGTTATTAAAAATGTCCAGTTCGTTTGGAAAATATGTCAGAGAATTTGTTTTTCACCACCATTTTCACTCTGGCTGTCTTAAACAACAGATTGTCGATGTCATTCGACCAGTTTAAACCAGGTTCCAGTATTTCAAAACCTTTCATCTAGATCAGTTATCCAGATTGTGTAATTATCCTTTTATGCTGTCCCAGATAAAAACTGGATCTTCCATTATTGAACTACTGAATGAATCTGATCCAGATACCACAAGATCAGGATTACAGAATCTAGATTCTTCGCAGTCTTTGGCTGGTCATCCACGCCCCACCTGCAGTGGCTCTATGTCCCAACAGTGGGGCCGCCCCACAGTTTGAGAACCACTGGTTTACAGGTATGAAGCTCAGGCATGCACTTGCTTCTGAGAGGAGAGGCTGAAAGATGCTGCCATGATAATTAAATATGTGCCTTACGTGTCTCTAAATCCACCCGATTTTTAGCGTAAAAACTATCCTAATCTGCACCTTAAGAGTTTTGAAATACTGCAAAACAACATTTCATCTGGATTCTGGGTAGGATTGGATTACCAAATCCGTATCTAGATTTTGCAGGATCAGGATCACATCTCCTGGTTTTGAAATACCCAAATGACCCAAACCCAAAGAGTTAATCCCACCTAGATAATTCTAGATTAAAGGTTTTGAAATACTGTGATACTTGTGATAAAAAATATCTAAGACAATCTTATCTGCTGAAAAAACATTTAAAATGACGGTAACACACGTGTCACCTGTACCAGGACACTGTGCTTCATATCATCCTCAGAATCTGTAAATTATCTTCATAAATCAAATGATTTTACTCTAAATTATTCTAATTTAATCCCTCTGACATGATACGGCCACCCCCACCTCCCTGTCCAGAATTTGACCCGGTCTCCTCTGGTCACCCTGCTTCCTCCACATAATTCACTGACAGTCACTACAAGAGATGCAACCTGTAATCATTCTTGATGATAGTAGTAATAAATGTTGTGAAATGTGTAATTTTTTCATCTTAGATGAAGCTATTGTGCAAAATATCTGCAGAGAAGCTAGAACTAAACTTCAGGAGGCAGTGGATCTACTTCTCCCTCCGAGCAGGGGCCCCGGTGGCACTGCTCCTCAGGCAGGCTCTGCAGGGGACTCGAGGGCCTCTCCTCTTCCTCCTCCACCTCCGCACATTCCTTTGAGCGCAGAATCACACTGGTCAAACTCTGCCTGCAGGTGATCTCTTCAGGCTTACCATCCTTTAACTCCTCCTCTCCTCCTTCTTGTTTCCTCTCCACACACGCGCCTCCTCCTGAATCTCTCACCAAGCGCTCCTCCTGCTCAGCCTCCTCCGCTCGGGGCAGCGTCTCAAACGCCCCGGGCTCGATGGGACTGAGCTGATAGTAGAGCAGAGAGGTGGAGTCTTTGAGGAGGTCGGAGGGGCTCTCCTCCTGGTTGTCAGTGATGCAGAGCACCGTGGCCCCCGTGGGGAACGGCCCCTGCAGGAGGACCTGCTCCACACCTGGCACCTCCGCCTGCTCCCCTCCCAAAGCAGCGGGCACGAGGCAGAGAGGCTGCTCCGCGAGACCTCCGGCGCCCAGCTCCGGCTGCACCGCCTCCCCCTCTGCCTCCTCCCGCTCCCTCCTCTCCTGCTCCTCGGCGCTCTGCAGGTGCAGCACGGCCGTCTCGTTCTCCCGCTCCAGAATGTCCTGCTCCGCCAGGAGATCCTGAACCTCCACCACCGCCTGCACCTCGCTCTCCTCCAGCTCAGAGTCCAGGCCGGCGATGGAGGCGAGATCCGGAGAGGTGGGGCAGGTGGACGAGGAGGAGGAGGACAGTGGGTCAGACTCGCCGTACTGGTCCTCGGGGCCCTGTAAGAGCATCCTCCTCTTCTCCAGGTCCAGCTTCATGATGGTGTGCAGGTAGTGAGTTCTGACGCGCAGAGGGTTGAACTCGATGCGGCCGGCGACGTTACCGCAGCCGTCCCGAGAGCAGCCACAAGGGAAAGACATCCGATCAACCTGGAGATAAAATTATAAATTATTTCAGTTTCAGTCTTATTTAGACAACAGGAAACGGTAAAAACTTGGAATGTACTGACCCATTTACATGTGTTCTGTAAGTTATATAAGTGTTTACTGTTGTGCAAAGGACACAGAGAGATGACACACATATTGAGAAAAGTATATCAAGGGAAAAAAAATCGTGCCAACCAAGAGAATATCTGGTTACTGTGGAGACTGAGTTGTACTTCCTCCTAACAAGAGAAAATATAACCAAAAAAAAGGAGAAACATCATTCATGAAGTTAATCACTTTTCACTTTTTCTAAACTTGTATAACATTAATAATACTAGAGCTGCAACTATTTTTTTAACCCTTTTGATCAATAAATTGTTTGATTTATGAATGATCCGAAAACAGAAAAAAAGAAAGAAAGAAAGAAATCCTTCACCATTTGTTAGATGATGATGTCACTGAATCACATTGTTGTGCCTGACTGAAAATTCAAAACCCCCAAAATACTCTGTGTTTCATAATTTAAGACAAGGGAAAACCACAAATCCTCACATTTTTTGACACTGGCGCCCCGAGGGCTCACCACAGCCGCCCTGATACAATCGCTGGCCCTTGCTCACGGGTTGCATGTGCATAATATGCTTCTGAGTAATGGCCGTGCATACTATGCTTCTATGCTGCATGTAATTTATTATCTAATGTCCGTCTGGTCTTTTTTTCTGGACCTTGAATTCCTGAAATTCAATCATGGCTTTTGTTTTTGGCGTGCCACCTCAAGATTCACAGTGGCCCCATCAGGCCACTCCTTTTAACGGTTTCTGGAGGTGTTGCTGATTTAGCTCTAAACAATGGATGCACAGAGAGATACAGTCTTAAATTTTATACACTTTTTTTTTTAAAACAAACATTAAATATAAATACAGTATTATAATACTTTTGTTTATTATATTATATTCCTTCATTGATGTATGGACAAAAAGACAAAATAATCTTAATATTCTAAATGTGCCAACATACTTTGACAATTTTCTTTATCATCTTTAATTTCAGTAAATTGAAAGAAGTGAAATGAGTCATTCAAATAGATGATGCAGTGAAGATTGATTCACTGTATCAATGTATTGATTTTTAAATTCTGCTGACTGCACAGCATTGATCAACAAAAGAAAGAAAAATGCCTTTCAGTCTCAATCAATTGATCATTATACGTTCTCATATTTTCAAACAATAAGGACAGTCTCACTGAAATGATTGAACATGTTTATGTCATGGATTCACATGACACACGTTTATAGCTTTGATACTGAATAGACCTTTTTCACAGCAGCCGTTTAGGCGTGAAGTAGTCGGATAAAGTTAATGGAAAAACTCTGATGCACTAAATTGAAACTCATCTTTATTAGTATCATTGATGAAACCTGTGTTTTCTGTACTATTTCATATCAATATGGCTGCTGTGAAAATTATCTATTTAACTGTGATTTACAGTAAAATCAAATCATTCCACAGTCCACTAAATATCTGCTTGTAGCTGCTAGTGACATTAAAGCTACTACAAGGAGTTTATAACTGGTTATGAAATAGTCTCAATTTATTACTGGTCCCTCTCTATGACCTACATAAGTTAAGGAAACCATCCGTGAGAAGACTGGTTATGCTACTTGGTTGGATTCTCCTTGAATCAGATGAAAAAGTCTGGGATTTCCAAGGCAAAAGCTACAGAGAGTGAGTACTTAAGCCATTTAAAAATAAGCAGGAGGAGATTTTTCTTTAGACAATTTTATTTTTGGCATAATATTTTGTGGTTAAAACAGTGGAAACACTATCGCTTTTGTTCACAGGAGCCTCCAAAATCAACAAAACATGAAAGTTCCTTGTAGTAGCTTTAATCATGGCTCTGTTTAGCCATGACAGTGTCACAGTGAGGCAGCGTGAACAATACAAGGAAACTGCTTAATTAAATTCATCATTGCTTTTATTAATTACACCTGTGCTTTTCTTTGTTACATGTTAAAAAAGATTTTTCCTGAAAAAAGGCCTGTGGGACAATGAACTGCACACAAACACAGAAGCATTGTTTTGAGCAGTGAAGACTGACTCATTCAGCTCTCATCAAACCGCGCCGTTGCTCTCCTCTTTCTGCACATGCTCACAGACCCTCCCCCCAGCAGCTCTTACCTGGCACTTGATACCAGCCTGGCTGCAGCCGCAGTGGCGGGGGTCGCAGTACAGGCGGCAGTCGCAGCCGCACTCCTCCCGCGAGAGGCGGATGGTTCTGAGCTCAGCTTTCTCCCGCGCGTCTATGCGGGCGATGCCGGAGGCTCGCAGGAGGGCGCGACGGCGCTTCGTGGGCAGCGGCTGAAGGAAGAAACAGTCGTCCACCTCCACCCCGTCCACGTCGAGGTCCTCGTCCGACACGTCCTCCAGAGTCAGCAGGTCTGCCTGAGCGCACTCCACCGTGCCGTTCCTGGTCAGCTGTGGACGACAGTGAGGGTAGAACTGTGAGCTGAGAGACTGACTCCCTGTTTAAAACTCAAGTGCATAATAATTATCCTAAAGACTGATACTTCAAAAACAGCTTCATCTGTAGCTTAATCATTTCAGACTACAACTTTCAAATGGACAGATTTGGAAAAAGCGTCCAGATCGTTTATTTAAAGGCATACTATGCAGAATTTTCCTAAAAAATCAGAAATCCCTTGAAAAAGAGATTCTAAATCTGAGTGGGAATATTCCTGGTAAAAATAAAGGCTGCTCTCTGCAAACCAACCAAAAAATAACAATTTTACTTTGCAGAACGCAGGAGTTACTGGATTCACCAAAGTCACACAAACAAGTCACACACACAAACAAATAAGCCGATCAAGGCAGCATTAGACCAGAAACTCCAGTGTTCTGCGAAGCAAAATGACTGATTTTGTCAAAGGAGTTGGTGGCTTTGGAGAGAGCGATACTTGGCCTATATAACAGCGATTTCCTGTCTGAAAAGACTGTCTGACAGCAAGGTAAAGCAGTGAAAATATTCTAAATATAGCACACAGTGCACTTAAACAGATACTGATGGATTTTTTTTTAGATGGGCCTTTTTTTAAGTAGCTAAAATATATTTTGCTGCTTAGTTTCTTATACCAGTACTCCTGCTGCTTCTCCAAACTGGGGTTATGCTGACCGTCATTTACTCTAAGTACCACACCGACTACGCACAAGTACTTCATACAACACCACTTACAAAAATCCAAACTATTCCTTTCATATTTGAGCGAAAACAGGCCTCAAACAGTTATTTAAATGAAACCATTTGAAAACTTTTGAGGGAAATCTCTCTTTGAGTGACTCATCTGGAATGTGACAAGGGGCCCCAACTACTCACTGTTTTTGTTATGGGTCACAAATCAAAAGGATTTTTGGATTATGTAAGATGTTAATCTGAAAAGTAACTAGTGACTTCAGCTGTCATCTTAACATAGTGGAATAAAAAGCCCCCTTTGGAATGTAGTAGATTAAAAATATAAAGTAGCATAAAATGAAAAAACTCACGTACAAGTACCTTAAAACTGTATATATGTGCTTGAGTAAATGTTACTTTTCACCACTGTGAATTGATAAATGATCAGCTTCTCGAGACATTTGTTTAAAGCTGTTGAGTCTCACTCCCAGGTTGTCAAATACTGACATATTGGGAATGAGACTCAACAATAAACTATGTTACCGAGCTGTGATTGGCCAAAGTCTCCCATCACGGGATAGAGGGTCTTAAGCCTGAAAACAGAGCCAGGAGGAGGAGCAGAGGTCTAGTTTTCTTTAAAACTATTTGAATTACATTATGCTGAAAGGTAAGCATGGCAAATGGAAGTCACTCAATACAGACCAGATGCCACAGAGGCACCTTGGAGATGATCAGTGCTCTCAGATAAAACGTGAACCGTACCTTCATCTTTCGGGCGTTGAGCTTCTCTTGGCGCAGGTGTTGGCGTAAAGTGTGCTGGTGGCTCGTTTCCTGTTCGCGGGCGAACTCGCCCAGCGTGTAGTGTCTGATGGAGGAGTGGTGCCGGGCCATGCCCAGGGAGCTGCCCCCCTGGCTGGGCACGCTGGTGAATCCCTGCCGCCGGGGGAAGTAATACACCGTCACCACGTCAAAACGTACACGTTTCCCCCCCGGTGACGGCTTGTGCTGTCTGAGGATGGAAGTGGCTGAAGTGGGGAGAGATTTGGGATACGATGTTAAATATGACTGATTAAATACTTTTGTTGATAAGCTGTTTGATTGGGTTTTAAAGTGTATTATTGCCTTTAATGTGTGTCTCCTGTTGTTCCTTACGGGTAAATGCAGAGCTGGACGGGGGGTTGAGGCTGTCGCAGCTGTCAGCGCTGTCACTGCTAGAGATGTCATCGTCGGAGTCTTTAGGCGTAGAGAATGGAGAGCTGTTGTCCACCTCTTCATATCTTCGTTTGAGGCTGAGGGACGAACCTGCCTCCATGGAAACTCGGTATCTGAGGGCGCAGAGCGGCATACGCTGAGACACAAACGTGTGCTTTTGCATCCCAACTTTTTAATCATAAAACTTTGCTATTTTTGAAGATTTGAGTTAAATCAGGGCAAAAACTTTTGCTGCCACAGAAAAAAATTACAAAATAAAACAAAACCTCCTGCAATCAATCATCTGTACACACACACACGCACACACACACACACACACACACCTGTCTCTTGAGTGAATTAACAGTGTTTTGAGTAGGTGTTAAATTCGACAAGTATCTGATCCACCAACC
>JAJHUR010093234.1:0-30273 GCA_027495735.1 Lutjanus campechanus
GGAAAAGAGACAGCACACCTCACCACACACACACACACACACACACACACACACACACACGCACACACACACACACACACAGTACACACAAACATTTGCATCATCCTTAAAGTTTCATACAATAATGTTACACACCGTGTGCGAACATGAGTGCACGGTGGCTTTATATTCAGCTACAGTAAAATGAAAACCACCTTTTCTCATGCTTAAAATATATACCAAACCACAAGTAGTCTGAATGGAGGTGAGGAAAATAATATGAGAGTGTGTGTATGTGTGTGTGCATGTAGATTCATTTGTATGACCGTATATGGAAGTGGAAAAACATGTATTGCATTGGATGCATAAGTGGTATTAAATCACATTTAGTTTTGCCTGGTGCAGATGTGATGTCCAGGCCCGTGTTTAAATGTCGCAGCATTGATAAGGTGTGACTGGGCCCAGTCGACTGTTAAGCTTTTGATGTCGCATTATAGACTGTTTAGTTCTGCGTTAATGGGCTGCTGCACAGGACAATGTTCCATTTACATCAGTCAATGTATACCTCAACAAGGACATGGGGGATATATCTTGTTTTTTTCATACATTATCTCTCTCTGTGGATTTATTATATGTTGTATAATGTATTTATTTCCATACAATAAATCTGTGACATTTTGAGAAAGAATATTTTTGGTCATACTTGTATATTCTGTTGAAAATGATTTACTGTAATATTTAACAGTACAAGTATATATAGATTTTTCTCACCATCACAGATGCACAAAGGCATTAAAAAGAAGTTGTTACAAATTACAAATCCTTGCTCATCAAATGTATTTGAAATAAAATGCTGGTATAATAACTGTATTTAATTAAAAAGATTGATATGTAAGAAGTTTAGTTGAAAAACAATTAAAAACTAACTATGAAACTATGAAATAACCGTTTTTACAGTTTGTTATGTCAAAGATGTCTATGCATTATTATGTTGCAGAGATATCTCCTGAAGTTAGCATGCTAACCAGCTAACCCCGGCCAGTCCTGCCTCGTAATACCACTTTGTACCTCAAAAGGCGATAGTGAGTTACTGTAGAGTCCAGTCTGTCCTCAGTCCAACAACACTAAGGTGGTTTTCTTTCCAGGTTTGGCTCCTGACACCTTGGTGCAGACCCCACCATAACCACTCCCTTCAGGCCTCCTTGGGGGAAATTTGCACCAAACACCAAAGCAGCTTCTTTCCTAAACTACTGGTCACAAATATAATTAATAATTTTGGAAATACAAATTAAAATACGGTCCAGGACCCAACAAGGCATGTCACATGATTAACTTACATCTAGTCAAAGACTGCGATTAGGCTATTATGTTTTAATTTTTTCTCCCTACAGTTTAAAACTGGAGATAAGAATGTGTCTTACTTGAGTATAAAATGATATTCATTAATGCATTTCTAGCATATCAAAACACAAATACAAGCTCTTAAAACTCTTACAAATTACATATTATTGTTTTCTGCCCAGCAAAAAAACTAATTACAAAACACTCAAAAACATACTTTAAATACATTTAATTGAAATGTTCTCTTCTCATCAAAATCTACTGTCCACTGTAGGATTTCTACTAAATTTAAATAATTTTATCTTCCCTCTTTTGAGCTCTAAGCCTATTATATGTATTGTTACTTTGTGCTTGTGTCTGTGTTTCTTGGCCAGGCTTCTGTAGTAGTACAACCCATTGGTCCGTCTGCCTCTTTTATTTCCTGATTTTGAGCAGAGCAGTTGCAATACTTAAAGAAACCAGGAGGTGGCAGCTCTTATACTGTTTCCACAAGCTCCTGACCCCACTACTGGGGAATCATACACCATCAACAGCATCACACTCACTTTACTGCTTTGACAAAAAAAAAAGAAAAGAAAATGATTTATTATAATTTGGGGAAAGAAATATAGATATAATATAAAATGAAATGTTATTCATTGTTTCTCTAACTTGCATTGAAGTGTACTGTAAGTTACATCCATCACTTGTTTTATTTAAGTTGAATGTCATTAATTCTACACTTTCCATTGTTTAACATTTTATTTCCAGAGCACAAAATGTAACAACTTTTTTTTATTGGAAATATCCTCCCCTGACATTCTTTTCTAAGTGACTGACTTGACTTTCATATTCTGAAATGTTCTGCAGTGACCGACTCGCAGGCACATAAAGGAACAATCAGCTCTTGCCACGTCCATATAGCCTGCTTTAGTTATATTAGGAACTGAGAATGTTCCCAGGGGGTGTTTTGTGTCCATTTAGTCCCCCTTTCTTACTCTCCATGAGGTCACACACCCACACGGCCAGTTTACATTTCCTCTGTCACAAAAGCAATACACTGCAATTTCCCTGCACGAAATACCCCCTCTGGTCACTACCAACACAATGACCTTTTCTTTCTGTCTTTCTCCTTCCCTCACTTCTTTCTTTCTACTGCATGTGTGATTTAAACACTGACAATCCATCTTCAAATAAATATACACACTTATATGTTTTTTTTTCTACCCACAATCCCCCTCTATCCATACAGGAATGGAGGGTAATCCTGCTGAAAGAAACAGAAGAAGAAGAGTGTGCATCTAGAAAGCCAAACAGGAGGAATTCATCGCTGACCTGCAGCAGCAGTGTGGATGGGCAACAGGAGCTATTCCCCCCTGACTTCACCCTCTCCTTTCCACACTTCTCCTCTCCTCCCACCTTTTCAACCCTTTTCCTCTATCTTCCCCTGGGTGCGTCCTTGCCTTTCCATACCCCCTCCCTCTTTTTCCCTTCTCTTCTCTCTTCCTTACTTCACTTTACTCCTCATCTCTCCTCCACCTTTCTCTCTGGTCCATCCCCCGCACAGCATTCTTGTCGTTTTTGTTAGTTTTTCACCACTTTTGCCCTCCTTCTCTCTTTTCCCTCTTCTGCGTCTGGTGGCCATTTCTTCCTTTTCCCTTTCTCCCCATCTGGTCTTTCTCTTCCCTCTTACTTCACTCCTTCCCTCCATCACACCCCCACCATCAGCCACCACACACACACACACACACACACACACACACACACACACAGAGAGCACTGTTCCCTCTCTTACCCTCTCTCAGACTAACACAGGGTCTTTCCGGCCCACTGCCTCTCCTGTTCAAATGTAACAATGCTCAGCGTGATTTGATGATGGCCTCAGTTCACCGGCCTCTGTGTGTGTGTGTCGTTTGTGCGCGCACTCTATGTGTGTGTTTATTCACTTCCTATATCCAAATCCCTCCACTGCAGAAATGTATCTATCTGTGTGTGAATTATTATATAGAAACAAAACTCTCAATTGAAGTAGTGCTATGAAAAGGAATTAACAAACTATGAAAACTAAAATAAATTAAACACAGTGTATTCTCTAAAATAACTATTTTTATATACCTTACTTAAAAACATTATTTCTCCCCTTGCTCATTTTGTATTTGTTCCTCATGCCCTTTTCCAGGAAGGTATTTTACTCAGTTTATTTCTGAGCCTTTTTTGCGTGGTTGTTTTGTACTTACATCTTAATATATTGTAGGTTTTCAGTTTCTGACTCTCACTATTTGATCCCATCTGTAAGTCATTTTTTCTGTTTCTCCTGCTCTTTCTTCATTCACCTTCTCTATCTGTCTGTCATTATAAAAGTAATAAAACAAATAAACAAAAATGAATAGTTGACAATGAAAGCGATATGACAAACAAAACAGTGCAAGTACACAGAAATACATAGCAGTAGCCAGCATAAAACACATATTATGAAACAATTTATAAAAACTGACACAGATACTCGACAATGAACACAGTGTAACAACAAAACACAATCAAAAACCAATCAAGAAACAAACGTATAAAAATGCCATCCAAGGTTTTTTTTTTAATGTGGCACAGACTGTAAAACAGTAAATGCAAGGTCATCTGAGAGCAAGTGGTCAGCAGATCTAAGTAATCGTGGTGCATAAACTGAATTCTGAAACGAACAGGAAACCGATATAAGTGGGCCAGAATGGGGGTAATGTGCTGGCTTTGTGAAGTGTTTGTTAAAAACTTGGCTGCTGCATTCTGAACCAACCGAAGTTGAGCAATAGCAGACTCATTGAACAAGAAAATAACCCGTAACAACAATCCAAATGAGACTAGATAAAAGCACTTATGATTTGCTCTACATTATTCTTCAGCAATGCTGCACTGATTTTAGTAATATTTCTCAGTTGTAAGATTGAACAAAATTATTAAAGTGATGTTGAAAATTAAAATCTTTTTAAAATCTAACAATACACCAAGATTTCTAGCAGATGGCTTTATATTCCCCGCTAAATACCCAAGATAAAGACTAATATTTTTAGAAACTTGGTCTGGGCCACAGACCAAGATTTCTATTTTGTTTGTATTCAGAAAATTCAGTGACATCCATTCATTACATTGGTTTCCTTCCATCTTCATCTCAATAACTGTTTGGCCTTTATCCATCTTTCTTTTGATACACTTAGTTCCTTTTCTTTCCTCTGTCTCTGTGCCTACACACGTTCATCCATCCTATCCAGATCTGTCACTCACATGCCTTTATGTTCTGATATATATGTGTTTTTTCACACATATATGTGAGTAAACAGTGCAATGTTGTTGCACTGTCATCTTCAGCAAACAACCACAGTTCAATGTAATATTAAATAAATACTGAGATCAAAATCAGCTACAACAAACTCCGTACATAAGTGTAACTTACATCAGAAAGAAAGTAAACTTCAATAACAGCATTCTGTGTGTGTTTGTGTGTGTGTGCAGGTGTTGGCTCTCCTCTCTATGCAAGCGCAGGCATTAAAACACATCAGGAGGCGGGGGGATATTGACTAGTCCGTGTCTCCCTCACACTCGTGTTTGGTCGGCAGGCAATCTACCAACCGTCAATCACAGAGAGGCGACCCAAGTTGGGAACCATCAAACCGCCTGACTTCTGGTGTCAGTGCTGAGGGGGATCTATTTCAGCGTGACACGCCATCAGCGGCAAATCTAAAGAGGGCTCCATTGTCAGAGCGGGGAAACACACAAGGATACACATATTCATGAATGAGCACCTTTATGTGCACACACATGCATGCACCGTGCACCCATCTACATGTTTCATTTCAGCCTGATAGAATATTTACAGTCAACTATATCAAATTATAGATTTTCTTTTCCTGTAAATGTGAGTATAGGCCTATGCATGAAAATTGTGATAGTGGGTATATTCAGTTTCTATTGAGCTGTGGTTCTCAACCTGGGGGTCGGGACCCCAAAGGGGGTCATAAGATCATTTCTGGGGATTGCCAGATGAAAGTGGACAGTGAATCAGCACAGAATGAGAGCCAGAAAGCAGCGATATGAGCCCCTCAGTGACATTCAACATACAGTTCGAGCACTCAACATATACAAAATACAGCTGGCCTAAAGAAATATAACAGCCACCTGATGGCAGAAACTATAAACCAGGACAAAAATGACAATTATCAATGTAAACCATCATATTCTGAACTAACTCAAATACTAACTTATTAAAAAATAAATTAATTAATTAAATAATGAGTATATTAATGAGTGTGTTAGAGTCAGAGCACTTATCTTCAGTAATAAAGCAGTAATCCCTGAACAGTTTCGGGCAGCAGGTGGTGGGTCCCAAATACCAACCTGATTATTCTTGAAAACACAACTCGAAAAGGTTGGAAACCACTGCTGTGGAGAACATGTTTTGAATGCTGAATTTACTTTGAATGCTTCACTTTATGTTCATTTTTTTATTTTCATTTTTTTACTGTGTAAAACCACAACATCATGGCATTTATATGATTTTTATATTTTTATATTTTTTGAACGCATAAATTGAATATTTACCCACTATCAATTAAATAACATGAATCCATAAACTAGATTAAAAATCTATCTACTTTCCTCTGTACCTGTGTTCTTAGATTGGTTTGAATGAGACAATAATAAAGCATTGATGCCCTCTGGGCCTTATGATCATTTGAAATCGATTGATAGAAAATTACTTTTCCGCCGGTAATAAAGCATTGCACTTCGCCTAACCTTTGAACTCTTGCCACTGTTGCCCCTGGCTCTTCTGCAGCCATGGATGGTAAAGTTCAACATGACATTCAGACACATTTAAGTGCTCTCATGCTTTGAATACAATTAAAAGGTTGCTTTGTATTTTTCTTCCATCAGACTGATTCAAACCTCATGGGAATAAATGCAGTCGTTAATAAAGTATTAAAGAAATGCTATTATTTACTAGATGTTATTATTTATAATGAAATGTGAGGGGTTAAACGGTTTTGTGTTATGTTATTTCAACCTGTGTGTTATCATGTATTCAGTTCATGCAGTTTTGCAGAAGGAACACATTTCTCTGTATAAACTCTCTCCGTGGTTATGAGTTATTAACTACCTTTAATACCACCGCCTCATGCATTCCTCTGAAGCCCTTATACCAAAGTCATCTGGTTACTTAAATACTGCTCCCAAATTAACTAACGACATGTCTTGTCAGCATAAAGCATTACTTAAGCAAAGCATATTGATCCTAATTTAAATGTACAACTATATGCATAGCGATTATCTGAAAACCATTATCACAACGATTGAACGAGCAGCGGCATATCTTATTATTTCGTAGACGTAAGATAGTAAGCTGGGACAGACAGTAGAGTGTTTTAGCTTAATAATTACAAACAGGGGAAAACAAGAGGAGATAAATGCACTGTATGTTGTTTATGATCTATGAAACAGTGTGTACTTAGAGCATCCGTGCGGGTGATTTGTCATTTGTGGTTTGTACATATGAGGCAATAAACAGAGAGACTGAGAGGGAAAAAGAGAGGCTGCATTCCTAACTTACAGTAACTTAAGCCGTGGACCACCATCGTTGAAAAGTGTCTGAGACGAAGCCAAAAAGTGATTCACAGCCGCCATCAATCTCACACTTATCTCTTAGAACATATCTGTCTTTTCTTTCTGTTTCTTTGGCTTCAAGTCTTTTTTTTTTGTCACCTCCCTAATAGATTAAAAATTTTGCAAAATTAGGATTCTGTAGCCTAAATATATATTGTGCAACATTCTCACTATATCAAAAAATAGCAGGATGCATGCTCTATACCGCAGTAAATGAGCAAGCCTCCATCAGGAGTGAATGTTGACAGAATGAGACATTGTACTTTTGAGCCATGAAATTACAGGCTGGTAAGCCCAAGGCAGTCGCCAGGTGTGACTGATGCAATCGGGGCCTGCTTGGACAAACGCAGCAGCGTGTACCAACATTCCTTCTTGTCAATCATGTTATAGATCTCCAGGATATAACTCATCACAAGCACCAAAAGATGAATGATGAAGTTAATTGATGAATTGGTGTATGTGTACATTACTTCCCAGTTTTAAGCCATACCTACTCTGTACCGTGTGGGCTGTCTTTCCAAGTCCCTCAGAACAAACAGGCTTGGGGCGTAACAGATTACATGTAACAGGATTCCATAATTAGGATACAAGAAAAAGGTAACAGTGTTCTGTTACAGTTACTGACAAAAAGGCGTAATCAGATTATTCATTATTAGCAGCATTAGATTTTTGAAATACATTTTAAAATAAAGAACGATATATTTGATTACGTTATTCAAGAAAGCACAAATAAACAGATACTTCTTATTGCTCCCAGTGATGCTTATTATTAGGAAAAAGTCATCCTCATGACTACCTCAGCAGTCTTAAAAAAGTTTGCATCACCTTAATCAGTCACTGATTTAATCCACCAAGATTATTTCCTTCAACTGATCAGATTCTTTTGATTTATAAAACTTTCTTTTTCCAGTTTTTGATTTGTCAATATCCCCAGTTAAAGGGGATGAGGTGGTGGGCTTCAGACAGTTCATAATACTTAGTTGACGTACAATAATACATTTCGATGAAAAGTACAGTTAGAGAATGTGGAAATATTTAATTATTTACCAACATTAAATCATTTTGCTTTGAGGGCACACAATTGCAAACCCAAGGAACAGGTGAGAAAATACAGCATTTGCCAAATTTAACATGATTTCCAGAATAAACCACGCCCACTTCTGGTCTGAACACAGATACAAACACAGATAATTTTGTTAGTTGAATGGATACAGATACAGATACAATTAATGATATCTTATACAAATAATGATGTCTCCTGATTAATTGTCATGTCCTGTGTTGAGGACATGACAATAATTTAGATAATATCAACTGATTTTGTTAGCTATACAGAAATCCAGTTACTGCTACTACTGTTGCCATTTCTCCTATAATACTAATAGGAATAGGTTTAAGGCAGCTTACTTGGAGTGTGAGTATGAAGTGTGAATAGTATATATAAAGAAGTACATTCAAATGTGCTTAATTACTGCTTTTAATCTAAACATGCAACATATCAGGCTAAACAATTTCACCATATAGAGGTAATCCAAAAGAAATGGAAAGTAATCAAAGTGCATTCTTTAATATTGTGATACTTCGATTAAAATACTTATATTTTTAACAGTTCAGTAGTAATTATGTCTGAATCCATTTTTAATGTAACCCTCCCAACCTTGAAAAAAAAAATACTTACAGTTGCAAAAAGGTAAGTGGCCATATAACGGTTTAGTTTATCACGGATCACATTTAAATTCATGGCAGTCACAACTACTGTAGATACTTTATATTACTTGATTGATTTTTCCTCCTGCTGCACTGTTGTCCTCACAAATAGATTCACTACAGACACACAACTGGGGATTTCTATAATGGCTGCAATTGTAATCCTTTTGGGCGCACAGTGGTTTGGCCTTTTATGTAGTCTTATTGTATTGGCTTGGCCTCTGCACTACACTAACAATTACAGAGAGAAGTTGATAAAGTGAATTATGAATATTGTAACCCCTAAAGAAAAGACAAAACCTGAATATATGTCCCTTACCTTACCTCTATTAATATAGTTGTTAAGAGCAGGCCTGGTGATTCTCATTAATTGCAACCTCCAAATTCCATTGAGCAGATTCTATTTTAAGTTTGAACAGGGGGGTGGTCTCAGTGGAAAAGGTAACTGTGCTGTTCTCTACTCTACTGTGACAATTACAGTGAATCAAAGCCACTGTGTGGGGCCCTTTAAACTTCTCCCTCCCTGGTTCCCACACCTGTCCTCAGGGCACCAAGATTTATGTTTCTGTCCTGCCGATGAACCACTGTGGCTCTCACTTACAATACCACTGTCTCCTCCTATGTAGTGTATGCTTGTGGATGTGTATGAGAATGAATGTGTATGGGGATGTGGATGCTTGTAACACCACTGGGGGTCCCATACTGGGACAGACAAACTTTTGAACTGGCTAACAATGAATTCTATAACTAACAATGTACAACTTGCTCCTATTGGGACACTTTACTCCCTGGTCAGAAATCCACTTTTCAGACTTTTTTTTTAATATATAGCGCCCCAATTTTTGTGAGAACATTTTCACTAAAATGAGAGTCTACTATCTCATTTGATGTGTCAATAATTCATTTACAATTTCAGTTTTTTAAATTATATATGCTTAATATACAAGATTATTTTTTATTGTTTAATTTGTCAAAATACTGTATTTCAAAGGTCTGGCATGGGTAATTAATGCACCCTTTAACCCCATTGGTGTTACAAATAAGCCCACTTAATGAAAAAAATTTTTACAACGCAAACTTGTTCTTATCAAATGTGTTCTATACAATGTCTTAGCTCTAAGTAGCTACTTCAGTTTGTTTCCACTCCTGTCGTATGGACTATGGATGCCATTGTCATTGCCAATACAGAAAAAGCTAAACTTGCAACATGTCTTCTCTGGAATTTAGCCAAGAATCTTGTTAATGAACAAAATCAAAATTGCAGAGGAAGTTAGTCTTTAATACCTGATCTTCAATATATCTTGTCATTTTGTCTGTATCTCTAGCCGATGGTGAGTCAAATTTTGGAAACAAATGAGTATTTAACACAAACAGGAGGAGAATTATGCAGAAGATTTTCTCTTCTGACAGTACCAAAATCACCTACGTTATTTTGCAACTGCGTTCAGCAGGCACACGTCACATGTGCTGCTTTGATAACTCAATATCAACAAATCTGATTAGCTCACAATAAAAAGTGTCTTTTAGTTCACAAACAACTTCATTAGAAGAATCGTCACACAGCAAAAAATGCTGAGATAGTTTTCCCTTTTTTTGACTCAGTATCTGCAAGTGGGCTTAGGATACATGGGACATTTACCTTGGCATACTGCCTTCAGTGTGACATGGTTATGTGTGTGAAATTAACCATAACTGCTCAGCTTTTATACATCAAGACAAAGAGGAGAAAGCACTCATACACTGTAATTTTGAGAGAATGCAAATGGTGACATTTCAGACATGTGACAATCATATGAAGAAACATTCAGTATATGTTGCACAAAAATGGTCATATGTAGTTTAAAATCAGTCTAAGCGTGCAACCAAAGGAGCTCACACTGTTGGCTGTGGGTGTTAATTTTCCATCCTTCCCTGACTGCAGTCTGTGTTCAAACTTGGCTATCATCCTCTTCAGTAGAAGGGAAACAGTGACTATACTGTAATGTGTTCTCCAAATGCCAGCAACAATTAGAGTCATGTCCTCTGTGAGCTTCTGTGACACTCTCCTGATGGCGATAATATGCCGTCCTCATAAATATGATGGGCTCTTAAAGGACCCACAGGACACTGCTTAAATCCATCTGAAATATGCATAATGTCCCCTGTCTCTCCTACTGTGAGAAATGAGATAGGAGAGTCATGTCCTATATAATATCGTGCCACCAGCTCATTTAGGCTCACGTACAGCACAGTGTTGAATCTGATGTAAATCAAGTATTGAAGAATTGCTTTAACTGCTCTTTTGTTTTCTCCAAATAAAATATGAAAAAGAACAATATTTTTTATCTAATTACTATGAGCTCTAATTGTAGCAAAATATTTTATGCTTAGAAAGCTATTATTCTATATGAATCATTATTTTAGAAGATAATATAGATGACTTAGTTAGTATCAAGCTCAGTATGACTGCTTAGTAATAGAGCTTATTGATTGTCAATTGTAAATTAACACTCCTCTGAAAAAGAGGACACATTCCACCAAGAAATATCAATATATACATTAATAAAATCATTAATCTTGTTTCCAAGATAAGTTGCATAAACGTTCACATACTAAAAATCAGCAAACCAAACTCATCTCTAACATTTCCAATAATAGGAAAGAGAATTAAGCTACACTGCTCATCAAAGCAGAAGGAAGGCAATCTCATGGATCCCAGGCTATCGAGGAACAGAGTTGAGAGAGAAAATATCGAGCTTTAAACGGTAGCTTTTAAAAGGTAAATGGAGTCAAAATGCTTCAACCAATAAATTTGCCCCCAGAGACAAGAGGGAATGCGTAGTGGGCAGAATAATACATGTGGGCGAGGGGGTAATGAATTGGAAGGGATGCAGAAAATGTGCAGCGCTGAGCACGGCCCTTTGAAATGGATGGGGAGTTTGCAGAAAATACCGCACAGATACCCTCTGAAGCATCTTCGTCCAAGAGAGATGACTCTCCTCCAGCTGATTCTGATGTTAAGACTCTCTGTATCCACTCGATAGGGTCATGTTGGATGTGTACATTGGTTTATGTCACTATTAGGCTGGGGCACGTTGTTGGGTTGAACATTTTCTGCAAGGAGAGAGGTGAAAGAGGCTGACTGTACAGCCATCTGTCCCACAGTGGGAGCTTCCTGTTGTGCCCAGGGCTCTCTCATTTGATACCATTGATGGGATTTTAAGCCAGTATTGTTCTTGGTTCTGACTTCTGTAAAGTGAGTCAAGGATTTGTGTTTCTTCATTTGAAAGAATTGAAATTGAAGGTTGAGGGTGGTGCGCTGAAATGCCTGCCTCCCTTTTCTGCCTTGCAACGAAAACAGAAGACAAGCCTCTCGTGTGCATGCTCTGGCTTTGTAGATCGCACAGTATCTTTGCGATTCTCACGGCAGCTGTTCCTCTGTTATGGTAACAGTGTCTAAGCACTGTAACAGCGTTTCAGTTTTTGGCTAGATGAAAGCATTTCAGAGCTACTGCAGCACACTCCACCAGGAGCGTCGTTGCAGTGTAGTGCTTGTTGTTCTTCACGTTGTTCATTTGCTTCCTGCCGGATATTTCCAGATCCTGTCAAGGCAAGATCCTTGCTTAGTTGAAGCACTTTGAACCTCTTCTGGCCACTGTGTTTCCCCATCAGCTAGAAGGTCAGGTGTGGTTTTCCTAGCTCTCATAATGCTATCTTGGGTACATGTCTAAGAGATTGGCTTATGAAAAGTGGTGCCTTGATTCTGGGATAGCAGCTGTTCTAAGCCTTTCCCTTGGTGCATGTTGGTGCGTGCTGAGGATCTAATGAACATTATCATCCTTGTATGCAGACAACCTACAAGGAAATGTTGCTTGACTCCCCACCTCGTCCACTGTAATCATTATTGTGGTAGGCAGGCAACACATCCTCGTACCTTAACAAGAGAATAGGTCGATTACAAACGAGTCCCAAAACGACATGTAGGCAATGACTGGAAAGTACTAGTGACAGACATGTCTGACCTCAACTATTTTAGGCAAGTCACGTGGCATAAGTCACATGACAGTAAACATGTGGTTAACACTGGGAAATGACAGCAGTTTGGTTTGCTTTAGGCATGCTTAACTACTCATTCAGGTTTAAGCACCAAAAGCAAAGAAAAGATTGCTTGGATATTAGTATGTTACCTAAGTCACATGACAGAATGGACATAAGTCAAATTGCAAAAGTAATGTGTCAGAGGTCAGGTAAAGTAACATAGCATAGAGTTACACAACCTAACGTAACGTAATATACCGTAACCTAAAACTCTGAGTTAGCTTTGACTTTGAAATGTCACCAGAACCCACTTAGAGGCGGGTCAGGTGTGTTTTGGTCCAGCTCTGGAGAAGGTCCATCTTGGGTGCAACTTCCACGCAGCTTGGCACATTGAAAATGATAATGGAAATACAAATCAGCATGGCATGGTTTGACTCTGTGTGGCCAATAGTGCAATGGAAATTAATGGAAAACTGTACTACAGTACCAGCTGCCTGGATTGCAACTTTTAGCTTCCCAACTTTATCAAGTGTTCCATTATACAACTAAAATATAAATGATGAAATTATTATAGAAGTATTATTTTTAGAGGGTAGTCATGAAATGCTATATTTTCTTATACTTTTATCTTTTTGTTTCTTTGTCCATTCATCCAAAAGATGGTGTTTGTGGTAGGAGTTTCTGTCCACTCTGCCACAGGTATTCTTATATCATGTAATGATGAGAAAGGACCAGCTTCTCCTTCTCCTGGGCTGCTCAGAAAGAATGCCTTATCCCAAAATTTCAGGGAGTGCACAGGTTTGGCAAGTACTTGTTGTGGATGACATTCTCTCCCGAGGCCATCTGAACTTCTCTCTCAGTCAACTGATGAAATATTTAGCATTACAATAGCAGCCTCTTTAAGGGACGAGGGTGTCACTGGCTTGATCCATTGTTGTGTTTTTTACGCTGTTTTTGTGTGTTTTTGATTTCAGTCAGTATTTTGTTTTCATGATCAGTACTTGTTGTCACTACTGAATGGGTATCAGATAGGAAAAAATCAACCACTGTATGCCCTAGGATACCTCCATGGCATAGTGATATAAGCAGCAATGTGACAATGTCTCTAAGAAGCAGAAGACACACAGGCTCAGGTACAAGATGTGTAAAAATCTTGCTCTCAACTGCAAATATGTAAAGGTTGTTGTTGTAACTTGCCAAAAAATCAGTGTTTACAGCATGGATTTCCTTGGCAGAATACAATCCAAAAGTGACTTTGGGAATCAAACTCAGATTTTATTTCTTTTTTTCATCGGAATTGTTGAAAAATAGATGGAATTGGGGACAGTGCAAGGTGTTGTATTCAATATATGGGCTTTCATGTGATAAATTGAACGTTATTCATATATGAGTGCACACTGTTTTTTGGTTATTCTGGAGAGAAGTTGCTTCTTGCTGCCCAGGGACACTTTTCCTTTTAACTGAGAAGCGGTTGAGGAGCGGTTTAGTAGTGGAGGGGGGTAGGCGGGTGGCTGGGAGGGGAATCTCTACAGACCTTGATACAATTACTGTGCCTTCCCCTCTCCTTCCGCACCACTTCTGGCCACGCTCTCGCCGCGCCGCTGGGAATAGAAAGGCCCAGCTATCTGGCAGAAGATTTGGTCAGTCAGGCATCAAATGCAGGGCCCTCTTCTCACACTCTGTGCCGGGGGTGGGCACGCCGGGGGACCTGCATTGTGCATTTTCACACACTTCTCTCGGAGGGGCCGCAGGAATCCTTAGCCTTCGGAAGGAAAAGTGGGTAGAGAGGCAGAGAAACACAGATGGAGGGAGAGTGATGGGGTGAAGGAGGGGAAGAGATGGAGCAAGAGTGAGAAACACTGAGGGAGGGAGAAGGAGAGAAGGGAGTAAAATAGGTCCAAAGGCTAGACAAAAAGCATCAAGCCTGCAGGCAACCTCAAGGAGACAAACAACAGCACATCGGACACTAGAATGTTTCTCTTTCGTCCCGTCTTTCTGTCTGTTTTCCTGTCTATCCTTCTGTATCATTCCGCCACCATCACCTCCGTCTGTATCTGAAAGGTAGAGAAGGTTTTATTCAGGGGTTTGGAGAGCTGACCCTTCGTGGGTGTGTGAGAGTAATGGCCGTGGGCTAAAGGGCTCAGGGTCAGGGTGGAAGCAAGGAAATGTATTTCTATTCATGCTTTCAGGGCACTGGACTTGTTCAAAGACTAATGTCACCAGAAAGGTGTAAACCCCCGAGCAACAAATCTCCATCACCAAGCCAGGAGACCCTCTCATTTCCCTCAACTATCTCCACACAAAATGTGATTGTTTCTCAGATCAGCTCAAACTTTTTTGACACATAGGGCGAAAGGCCAACACATATTATTTGTCTGTGGGCACTGGGGCAAAGAAAGAACAGAAGAGGCAATGAAGTGGTTTGTGGAAGCATATAACACCAGGAAAAATACTTTATGTCATACCGCCAACATGCAAATGTCTGAAAATATATCGACTTGGCCACTTGGAAATCATTTGGTCGCTGCAAAGTAGCAACAGAAAAACTTACATTTATGGTTTTATCTCCAAAACTCAAAAATCATGGGGAACACTTTATAATAACCATAATTAATAAATGCTACATTTATAGTTAATTAAACTTGAGTTAATAGTTTTTTCACTGTTAACAAATAATTAATTTGAAATTAATTATGTCCGTGTAGTATAAACGTTTAGTTTATAAATTATATATATCATAGCTGATAAAGAGACTATCTCAATTACACTTGGATTAAATTAGTAAACTAGCAGTTCATTGCTTACATGCTAAAGGTTCAAAGAGGGGTACCAACAGTGTCATAGTCTGAAGCGCAGAGCCACTCATCAAGCTGCTGTATTTGACAAGATGGGAGTGAGAACATTTTGTCTAAAAGCATGGATGGTTATTGTCAAATTGCAACTGATGTTTATAATACTTCTTTAATGGTTAATAAATATTGTGTAGTGCATCTATCAACAATATTTGGATAGGCATTACAAAGTTGCAATTGATGTTTATAAAACTTAACAATTGCTTAATAAATGGGTTATAAGCACATACAAACATTTGAATGTTTATTAACAGTGAAAGTAATGGTTATTATAAAGTGTGAAGTATTAATTTAAAATGAATCTTTATGAATTATTGGACCCCCCAAAAATGTTTTTTTTTAACGTGAAACAAGTAGAATTTAAAGACGATTTTTCTCTTTCCAGAAGTCTTTTGTCTGACAGGAGGAAGCTCACTGGTGCACAACTCTTTAAGCAGCTGTTTATCTATAGACTAAAACAATGCAGTATCACATTTCAATTGTCATGCTTCCCAGTGTTGCTTTGGCAGGCCTGTGTATAGAACAATGTCTTCTTTTATCATTTTGGTAAAAACACATGTTGAGGGCATTGTATACCCTAATGAAAGAAGTTAATGATAAGGGGATGATGTGACACCTTGTCTAACCTGCTGTGTATGTGTATGTGTATTAAGTCTAAGTGGGGGGTAGTCAGTAGTGGTTTGGAGATAGGTCTGGCAATGCAAGACACGGAGGTGGTCTGTATAGGCAGAAGGAATTATGAATCCTAAATGAATTAATGTAACGCAGATATACTGTACCTACAGTTTTCCATTATCAAATAATGCAGTGTCACTATAATTGTTTTGTCATTTGTTGAAAACGTCAAACTTTCTGAAAAGGGTTTATATGATATGATTTCTGAAAACTTTACCACTACAAGACAAAAATAAAATTAAAACTCAACAAAATCTAAACAGCATTTTTGGGTTTTGCTTCCATGTTTCATGAGTTAAAGTAAAAGACTAAATACTACTAAAAAGTGTGTTCTCAAATCTGTGTTAGTGAGCACTTCCTCTTTGCTAAGATTACAGCTGTGGCACAGAGAGATGCTGATTAAACAGCATGATTATTGCACTGGAGTGCCTTGGAATGGTCTCAATGAAAGGCCACTCTAAAATGGACAATTTCTATACTCAACCTAACCAACCCAAGCAACAAAGGCAACTAGCACTAGCCAATCAGAGGCAGAGTAGGGCGGGTCTTGACTTTGCCCAGGTACAGGGCTGGCCCAAGGCACCTGTGGCCACCAGAGGGGCCCCAGGAAAGCTTGATTTTGTTTTAATTATTATTATTTATATTATTTTTTAATATTGTTAGTAGTAATTATACAAAAACACAGTATTATGTTAACAGGCTGGCTAGCAAATATTACTGGTTCAATAAATTCCAACTGCCTCTTTCAGAACTGGTTTCATGTTCATGCACACAGTGAGGGACTTTTCACTTTAAATTTTAAAGTGAAAATTAACACCAGATGAGTCTTATAAATTTGCTACCTTTTTAAGATTAAAAAACATAGTGGGGTAAAAACATGCTAGGCTGACATTAGTATGATGCAAACAACACAGCTGTGATTGATCCTTTGCACAGGTGTGCAAAGGATCAATAGCAGCACTGAGGCAGTGGGTGGCCCAAAAATTTAATTCCACCTTGGGCCCCATAAAGGCTTGGGCCGGCCTTGCCCGGGGTGAAGTGCTTACTAACACAAATGTTTACAAATCTGTGAAGAAAATTTGAGAGAAATAAACCTTTTGTATGTAATATCAGACTCCTGCAGCCTTCACATAGATTCGACTAAGCTCCCCAATCCGCCCTCATAATTTAATTCATTCCAGTCTGCTATGTTATCCACAGTGATTATAGGGTTTCCACTACAATTTGGCACCTCACATCCCAACTGAAGGTAATATTGCTCTTCTTCATTGCCTCAAAAAGTTGTCCTTGTAGCACGGCATTAAGGAAAAAAAAACAGCCTCAGTATCATTCACACTGGATAAATCTCCACTCCTAACATGCACATCTTTAAAGGGATTATAAAGTCAAACGAAAGACCCCTCTTCTTGAGGCGGGTAGTGTATGAATATTATTATTGTTGTGCATCTCTGTGAAAAAGGGAGAGAGACTTCCCAGCCATCTTTATTGCAGTGTTAAGGCCCAGGTAATGCCTCAGAATAATGCATGATAAGGCAAACATAGGCACTCCTTTCAAAATATTCAAATGTGATCGGCGGAGTGGAAAATAAAGGAACGTGGATGGGTGGAATGACTTCCCTCTTCTCCATCCTCCTTCATAATATTCATATCACCACTCATTTTCTCTTTTACTTTGTTTTTCAAAGTGACCCTGACACAGGAGGGGCACATGATCTGATGGTTTAAGGGAACTAATGTTTCTAATGGATGAGATATGAGAGGTAGCCTACCGTTAAAATTTTATTATCCATGGCCATTTTTATCTGCTTGTGACCATTCACAACTACAACATCACTAAACTCTGAAGCTATAGTATGCATTGATATGAAGCAAGTCTATTTGGTGTTTTTTTTACTCGAGATGTGATCAAAGATGTGTGTATGTTGCTAGCTAGCAACAGAAACACTGACTGTGTGTGATTGCTACATGCCTGTGTGTGTTTTTCTCAGAACTTAAATTTTTTTTTTGCTAATAGTATTTTTGCTTTGATTTTGAATTAATTAAACTAAACATACCCACAATAATTTTAACCCAACGATTGTTTCTGAAGACTAAAATAACCTGTTTTTGAGACTGGCTCAACTAAAGGGAATGAAGTACTGAATAATGAAGTACAAAGTTTTTTATGCGGTCCAAATCTTGGGCGTTTTGGAGCACAACGAAGACAACAGAATAAAAAAAGAAAGCCAGAATTAGACTGCTGAGAGAGAGCAGTCCACTCACTGAGTAAGATCTTAATGCAGCGATTAAAGCCGGGGAATACTGCAGACGAGTCTGGTTGAAAAACCATGTCATGCCCATAGCTGCCACAGTTACTCTTGCATTACCTGCCCGCTTTTTATGCAGAACTGCAAAAATGAGAGGCACAAAAAGCAACTGCATGTTAAATAGGTATTAAAATTGTATAGTTTTAATACCTCCAGGTAGAGGAAAATATTCAAATGCATCCATTCCCTCTTGTTCTGCTTTTGAGTGATTGAAGGAACTTGTGATTGGGTTTCCACATTGTGCTCCCATCTGCACATGCCAGCCCTTATCCGCCTTGATATTAACATGGCTCTTTCATTAGAAACCCAGCCCATTTTCTGGTTTATGGGTAAAATAAGATGCAGAATGAGACAATAAAGTGCATTTGTGTTTCAGTGGATGCATTATGAATAAATAATTGTAAGTGCCTGCCTAGGCTGTGTCGTCTTCAGCAAGATAATCACGGCCTATAACACATTCTCTGCCCCTTAACGCAGCTACACTCAATGTACTAGTTCTATTATGTAGGTGAATATTGAAAGAGGATCATGACTTTATAATATCCAATGTGCATCAGGAGCAGAAACAAATGATGGCGGGAGAGAATGGAGGCAGGTCATTTCTGGTCATTTTCTCTGTGGTTATTTCAAGACAAAGAGAATGACAGAAAAGGAAGGAGAGAAAAGAGAAAAGACAAATTTACTTTTTGTTAAAAAGGTATAAAGGCAGAGACAGCAAGGCACTCGAGTTACAACCATGTCTTAAAAGGTGTACTGACATTACTTTCAGAGTTTGGTTTCAAGGTTGAATTCGGAGTTTGCTTTAACTCACTCAAGTACTTGTCCATGACACTTGGGCACATCATAGTGAGGTGCTGTCAGACACACAAGTACATTACCCTTCTGCTATTGATTCACCTGCAAGGCAAAATGGATTTAACATTATGTTATATGCTGTATCTGAGGCCCAGTACCAGACTGTAACATGTTGATTGTTGGTACCCTTTGCTGTATCTTTTAAAATAAATTTATTTCATCATTTAATATTCCAAGTATTCATTATAAAATCTTGTTTTTGATTACCATAAATCTTTTTTTTTCTTCTTATTTTGTGAACAAATATAATTTTTGTATCACTCCATCAAGTTTACATACATCAAAATGTCAAAAATGACCAGGTGGCCCGGCAGCTCAGTTGGTAGAGCATGTGCCCCATATATAGACGCTGTGAATCCAATGATAAAGTGTGATTTAAAGACATACTATAATAAGAATTTTGTTACAATAATTACTTTAGCAGTGATTTGGATCAAACATTTGATATTTGAAAAATGTTTATTTGCCAATTTGTTACACATAACATACACATCACACATCACTGATAATCGATAACAGATATTGGACTGTAGCGTATCTTTGGTATAACTGCAGTGAACTGTGCATGGCCATTCTTAGTTGGTGGAGTAATTTGTCTGATTAATTCCAATAACGAATTTGACTCTGGCATGCTAACTAGTTATGCAGCCTTGTGCAGTCCACATCCAATTTCTTAAAGGAACAAGTGACGTTTGATTGCCCTTTAGCTGGAGGTCTCATGTTTAAACCCTAGTCTGGTGCATGTCCCAACCAGACACCTCCACCTGTATTGCACCCCTGTTTGGCCTGCTCTGAGGGCTGACAGACTTGACGTGTCAGGTGTGCTCACAGTAAGTAGTGGGGTCCTAGTCCGATGACACCAGCCTTGGCCCGCCCATTCAGAAACCTCGAGTCAAACACAGTGTGCTGGCTTTGCTTTGCCCTTTGCATGTCTCCACCTACCCAACTCTCCCCTTCATGGTCAAGTTTAGGCACCAAAACTGCTTGGTTAGGCTGAGGAGAACATGGTTAGCCACATTAGCTATTGAACCTTGGGTACAACTGGCATTGTTGACTGACACCTTGGTGCTACTACCACCTGCCATAAAAATAAGGATTTCTGGTGATCAAAAGGAAGATATTTAATCAATTTAAATGATACAATGCATTTACGTCTAAGATATAGCAAAACACTCAACCATGCATGAAGTAATGTAGGAAATGAATATGTGTCATTTTGACTATGTTGTGCAATAGAGGGTAGTAATACAAAAATGATTTTCATTCAAAAGTATGAAAGTAAAAATGAAAATAAAGATTATTGATGGCCAAAAAGAATTTAATGGAGAAATACTGTATGAAATGAAATTAATTTATTGCAAAGATATAGAAAATAAAAAGACTAGGGTCACTTTTTACCCATGTTGTGCATCAAAGGGTTGATGGCATATTGGTTTAAATGAAAACTGACATCATATTGCAGTGATGGCACATGGGTAAGAGTTATTCTTTTAAACCATGTTATAACCATTATAACAGCAGTGAATGGCATCCCAGGCTGGTAAAACAGCCTGTATGTTATTATAAAACAAAATGTTCCTTGCAAATTTCAGATGGTGAAAATGTATTCAATAACTGGTGGCTGCACACGGATACAGCTGGATTGGCTGCACTGGTGGTGGTCGCAGGTGTCGGGGGAGTCGAGGGAGTCAGTGGTCTGGTCCTGGGGTCTGTCATGACAGAGAGAGCAGCCACCTGGCCCCCGCGTGTGTTTGTGTGTGTGTGTGTGTCTGCACATCACATTGCGATCAGTGTCATTCGAGTGTCTGACATGATGGGTCTGCCGTTGGTGACACATGCAGACACACACACACACACACACACACACACACACACACACACACACACACACACACACAGAGGATGGGACACATTCAGGCAGAAAGGTGAATGACAAGTCTCATTGTTTGGCCAGCCAGGCTGTTTGCATTTCCCTTCCTACAGAAGAAAAAGCAAAAGCTACACTGTAATCAGATACATAAATATTACAGTCTCCCTGGTAAATACACGTTATCTAAGGTGAGCTTATGAACATACAAGTTTTCATCTTTTCCTCAAATGTGCTTATGACAGACTGTTTCCTAACAATGTCAAACACAACATACCTGGATTATAATTGGCTCTGGTACATCTCCGCTGTTTAATTTATATTTGTGTTAAGACTAAAACAAACAAACGAAACAAAACAATACCTATCCTGAACATCTTAAAATGAAACATTTTTAAACAATAAAATCTCAACTGAAACATGCAAACTAACTGACACTAAACTAAATAGAAAAGAAAAAGTGAAAAAAAAGAAAGAGTTAAGAGTATTTATTACTAGCATCCTTAAAAGTTAAACCATTAAGTCACGTGCCTAGTAATCATTTACTAATGGTGTTCATGTTAACTAAGGTATTAATTTGTCCATTATTTTTAGCCTAAATGTTTATTAAGATTCCATTAGCATTAGTTAGTACAGTAATAAGCATGAAATAACATTTCATTAATACAGTAATTAGCATTAGCTGTTAACAAATATGTCTTGTCTTGTTGTGTTTATTCAGGGTTTACGTGTTGATTAAGGCACTAATATTAAGATGTATGTCATTGATAAATATGTTAATTAACATGAATGTCAGTTCACAGCTAAGCGATGTCATTAAGAGAAAACCTCTTACAAATATGTATTTACAAATATGGTTAATGACTGTCCACTTACTAATGTATGATTTAATTTTGGTAAAAGTGGAAATTAGTGGACATCCTCCATGGTCTTCATGTCGAGGTTTGCTTGTTCATCATCTTTATGTAGCCATTCTGTAACTTATAACTTTTTGTGCATGTTCTACTGTAAAAACCTTACTTAACCAACCTTACTTATTACTTATCGATAGTTCACCATTTGTTGCTGCTCTTCGTGACCCATATAGGAAAGTTAAAAACATGTATTCCTTTCGTAGCACTTCATAAATGCATAGGATACAAGTAATTAAATAAATAATGGACTAAATCTGACACAATGCTTCTGCAAGATATCTCAGATTACAAGTCAAGCTGGGTTTTCAATAATTTTCCAATCAAATACACATCATTGTTGCATAAATTGTAATTTACTAAATGTTAATGGTGTAAAGAGGATATACTCTACTGCACTCAGCATTGAAATCACAGAGATGACCACAGAGGAGCAGGTGCAAATGCCAATGTTACAAGACATTTGATTGTTTCACCCATATCCTGGACTGTGTAATGGGCAGACATACATCCAAGAACACAACCAGCGAACAAGGGACCAACACCAAGATTTACAAGACACACTGGGTTCACATTTTTGGGTCTTGGGAGTCTACATACAGTATTTCAGTGTTTCAGTCCCTGGTCAGTTGCTAAGGGAACACCTGCAGATAGCTAGTTAACTAAGTGCAGCGAAGATGCTCCCGTTGTGGTGATCAATTATGGATGAGCCGAGAGAACTTTGACATGTTAAACCACTTAGAGAGGCTGAAGAGGAAGAACGGCAAGAGAGACAGGAGTGAGAGGAAGACTAAGAAAGAGAGGGTTGGGTAGGCTCATCTCAGACGTATTATTGTGGTATTGTTCAAAACTAGAGGGTCCACTTTCGTTGGATTTCACTGCCATTGCTGCGCACCCTGCTTGGGATAATACATGAGGGATAATGGACATACTGTCATTGAAGGTGCTAATGCTGCACGATCTGCATAATGCATTAGGAAAGTCCACCTTCATAATGTGTTTAATGCAATTTGCATGAAATCTACTGCATGTTGTCCGAGTGACTAAAAAGTTGCCTTTGAATTTTGTGTGATATTTTCTACAAAAAACAATGTTTTACAGCTATATTTAACAGCCTGCATACCTGCATACGGGCACTACCTCAGCTGGAAAAAACTTAGCTTAATATATAGAGAAGTTTCAAGATGAAAACCTTGCCTATTATTCTTTATTTGTCTCAAACACCTCAATAAAGTTTTTTTTTATGAGAGTTAATATAATATATATAATATAATATAAATTAGACCCCTTGAATGACTCTCTCACTCTCTCACTACAGTTTTATTATCTATATCTGTAGAGTATATCACAGACATTTTAAAAAATGGGTGAAGGGCAGTGTTTTTCCTGTTGGCTGTCTCTTTTTCTTTCTCTCTTTTTTCTTTCTCACTCTCTCTCTCTCTGTCTCACTGCTTTGTGGCTACACCTCATTTCTCTTCAGAACTCTTCTGCAAATGCATTGTAGAAGGATAGAGCTGGCAAGAGCAGCGATGCAGCAGAAACACTGCCTGTGTGGACACCACAAGTGTGCAAGCTGCAGCAGGTAGCCATTACACACATGTTGCACATGAGGCCAGCATGGCACAAGCATTTTTCACCAAAATGCATTGTGTGTATCCTTGAGGACTGACAGAGGTATTGAGCATCAAGCCCTCATAGACATTTGCAAAGTCAGTTTTTTTTCAAGTAATTTGAATCCAGTATCATTTACATCCATGTTTACTACTTTGCATTCTACTTCTTCACTGTCTTTGTTGGTGTATTGTATTATATTTTGCCATGTTACAGCCACCTGTAGATCAGTGAAATAGTGTGACACCACTGGTAGGATTGTCTGTCTTATCACCACCATCACCATCATGTCACCACCATGTGTGTGCCTCTGCATCCTTGTGTGTGTGCAGGAGATTTAAAAAAATACAGCTCCATTGTGTTACTAAAGATTTAAAAAAAGAAGGACAAAGTGAGGTATGAAGTCTTGATTTTCAGATCCTGCATTAAAACTACATTTATTTTCTACCGTTTTTTTTTTTTTTTTTTTTAAATTTAACAGCATGTAAGTATTTTGTACCACAGAGCACTCTTCTTCCTTGCTCAGTATTCGGGGTAATGTGCCACAAAGTAACACATTAAGAGTACTGAGATTACTTTTTGGTTGCAATGAGTAACTGGTTGTTTGTTGAAATGTATTGTACCATGTACTATTTAATCGAACATTATCAAACATAATCAAGCTGTAAAGGATATATTGCGTCCGTCATTCCTGTTACTAGCCTGCAGAGTTACAGAGGGACTAGGCTATGCAATGCCTAAAACATTACTCAACATTGACTATAGTTATAATAAGAACCCCATTCCTTAAATACAATTGATTCAATTTAATATATAAGTAAAATGGATTTGAAGCATGATAAATTATAACTTCACATTATTCTATTGCAGTATCAAGACTTTTATCTCATTTTTTTTACTTAGAGTGTAATTTGTTACTGAGCTCCACTTGAACACAAACTTGTCACGCCCTATTCCCTATCATCTTCTCTTTTCCCCCTATACTTACATATTTAGCCCGGTACTTTACTGAATGTAGTAAGAAATGACCCGTATTGACTGACAAAGCTAACTTGATTACAGCACATTAAAGGAAGTAATTCTAAATGCCAACTCAGCTGGTAAAGATACAGAATGTTGCACAATCTACAAAATAAAAGTATTTATTACCACCTGGAAACACCTAACACATCTTCAGCAACAATAACAAAAGTCACCATTTTTATACAGAGCGCCTGAAGCAGCCCAGCCTAGTATCCAACTCATGCAAAAACCATTAGGGCTTTAGGGCCAGAAGAGAAGGGAGGAAAATCATTGTGTTGTTCAAGAGAAGAAATAAGAAATACATTGAGAAGATCGTTGGAGATCAATATTCCATTTGGACTCCAAGACCAGACTAGACAATAGATATAGGCTAATGTTTTGCTGGATAAGCATTGTGTGTGTATGTGTGGGTGTGTGTGGGTGTGTGTGGGTGTGGTGTGTGTGGGTGTGTGAAAGGGTGAGAGCGTGTGTGTGTTTTCGCACAAATGCTTGGACATTATTTCTATGACTGCAGAGAGACAAACATGGTAGCCATTGGAGAGCCTGGGAGCTGCTCGGGGCTTCATGTCACAGAAGTAGTCGTCCTGTGCAGCTGTCTTCAGCTATTGAGGTCAGCCTGGGTTTCTACATTGTTGACTCAAAAAGCAACACATGAGACAGTGGACCATAAGACATCAGTGCTGGAACATTATCCTCATTCAGGGTGAAACAGAAGAAAAGAAGTCAGAATTGAGCTCACAATTCAGCTAAATGTTTCATTTAATAAAAATGTGACAGAAGAGAAGTTTAAAAATGAACAGAATGAGAGATAAAGAGATATAAAGAGATACAAAACAGGATACACATCCACTTTGAAGAAGTCAATAAAGAGAGTTCTTCTTTCACCTGATGCTAACCTACATTGGGGATTTTGAACATGGCAGAGGTCAACATCAGCACTATCACTGAACCGCACTTGATTGAGGCAAGTTCCCTGTCTCAGTGCTCACTCAACTCTCAGAACTGTCCAAAACTCAGAGCAAAATTCACACATTTTGCCTGTGATCTTAAGCTACTCCAGTTGGAATCTGTGAAAATAAGCTGCTCGCTCAATGATTTACCTCAGGCACAAATTTAGCTCAGGTGAAGACAAAAGACAAAACAACACCGACAGAAATTCTATGATGCCACTTTACAGTAAGACTACCAATTTAAATGATTTACAAATATTTTGTAATAGGTTATTAATTAGGCTGTAAACACATAATAAATAATTAATAAGCTGTTAAAACACATTACATAAAAGGGGCAACAGTGACCTGTTGCTGCAAAATACTCAGCCCACATTTATGTGTACTGTTGAGCCTTAGATCTCATTGCAGCTTATCTTGTGTTCTCCATTAGCCAGCATTTATAGCTCTATCACATATTTGTAAATAAGGTACCGACATTTAACTACCATCGGTATATCTTAATAGTCAAAACGTTTCATCTGCCATATCAAATCACCAGATTCATAAACTGAGGTTTTGGCAATATTTTTTTGGATATTGACTATTTGACTTATTTCAACATTTTACACTTTGCAATAATGCTCCTTTTTGCCAGTTATTAATGCTCATAACTCATTTGTAAGATTGATTAGTAGTAATGAGCTCACACCAATGTATGAAAACTGTTCTAACTTATTTAGAATTGTTTATTAATCATTTATAAAGTGTTTACAACCAAATTAAAAATTCTATATTTGCAGAAATGGAACATCATATTCATTAATGTAAGTATGTTTTCATTTGTGTATAATCACCTGAAAATAAGAAATGTGTTTTTGTTTGTTAGAATGAGTTGTTTATATCAGAGGGCAAGGGTCCTCTTCCACAGAGGCCTCCATGTTGCACCACCATGTTTCTAAAGTAGCCCAGAACAGACAAACCAAACACCGTCTCTCAGTACAACCTGTTTTATTTTGTGTTTCGTGACCACCATAGTTTTCCTACACACTTGGAGTGGTAAAGTGAGACTAGGAGTTTCCAATCTTCCAGCTCCCCACTAGATGCCACTAAATCCTACACACTGATCCTTTAAGATTATATGTACTGCAAGTCTGTGCCATTTTTTACTTGATAATATTGTATTTATTTATCTATTTATTGAAAAAAAAAAAAGGAAATTTAAAAAAAAAGAAAGTTTGACACAGCTGATATGGCCTCCAAAAGAACATTCATCGTACATACTGTATCACACTGAACAGACACCGTTTCTAAATTCTGTTACCAAAAATTAAAACTAAATTTGATCATCTGTTATGACTCCAGTCAGAGACTGACATTCCAGCAGCTGTATGAAGTGACTATTACTACACACTATCTCTCTAACTTTGTTCTGCTGTGGCAAAAACTTAAACTAATATATCTTATGGAATCTTTTCTCATTAGAAAAGAAGAACAGATGAGACAAGTTAAAGATTAGGCTACACTTTAGGTGTTTTTAAAAGCTTGTAGTTATTGTGGGTTATTTAAATGTAAGTGTTCTGACATGGGATTACATCAGATTGCCTCCAACAATACTTTGTGCCATAAAACTTATTGCCAATAACTGTATTAAAGCGATATTCCACTTTGTGAGAATAAGCCATTCAGTACTCACCACTATGCCGATGTGATGATAAGTGAAGATCTTCAGTTCACAAAACAATCCTGGAGTTTTAGGAGAAACAGGGTAGCAGCCTCATCTAGTACAATGACAGTGAATGGTGACCACGGATAAAACGTTAAAAAAAAGCACACAAAACAAATACAAAATGTCTATGTTTAAAAAGTAACTGGCGTAAATGGCGTCTTTTGCGGTTAATTTTTAAAGTCGCGGCTCGCGGACACTTGGATTACACCACACAAGCAGGATGAAGACATTTTGTGTTTGTTTTGTGTGCTTTTTTAAAATGTTTTATCCGTGGTCACCGTTCACTGCCATTGTACTGGATGAGGCTGCTACCCTGTTTCTCCTAAAACTCCAGGATTGTTTTGTGAACTGAAGACCTTCTCCCATCATCACATCGGCATAGTGGTGAGTACATACTGAATGGCTTATTCTCACAAAGTGGAATATCACTTTAATTCCTAAACAATGTTATTCAACATGAAACACAAACATATAACATCACCCATCACTGTCATGAAAAGATTGAGCTTTATATACTGCATTGACTCAGTTGCCCTGTGTTTTGTTGCCAGTCTCACTTTAAACTCAGCTGACTAAAATTTGGGGGAAGGAGGTATTTCACCCTCCTCCTTTCACCTCTCTCTCTCTCTCTCTCTCTCTGTCTCTCTCTCTCTCTCTCTCTCTCTGCATTTTTCTCACACACATAAACTCACACACTAACACACACACGCACTCACACACACACACTCCTCTCCTTGTGGCTCATTAATCAACGACAGATTATCAGGAAAGTGACACCTTCATGATTACAACGTTTCTGGGGAACTTTTTAATATGAGTTTCATTGGAAAGTGGATGCAAATGAGCAAGCTTAAAGTGCAACACAGTTATTATTCAGATTACAGTAGTTTGAGCTTGATACCATCTGTGGAAGCAACTAAACGAACACAAAACCTTTATGGGTGATTTGGATTTAAAAAAAGATCTTTATGGTTACATTTAGGACTGCAAAGTAGAGGAACACAGAGATGTCAGTATCTGTATCTGCTCAGCAAACAAAATGATCTGTCTCTGTTAAATATTTGGATAGAGGACAGAAGTGGGCGTGGTTTAAACAGGAAGTCACATTAATTGGGCAAATGTTTTATATTCTAACCTAATATTCAATGGCATTGCAATTGTTGTGCCCACAAAGCATCAAATGTTTTAATATTGACATATAATTAAATATTAAAATTTATTTTCACATTGGCACATTGTGTTTTGTAAATTGAAAAATTCTGTTTTGCATCATCGGAGAGAAACTCTACAGTAAAGATATCCAAGCAAAAAATATCCTTAAGTCACTGGGCTGACTTTTTCTGAATAATAATAAGCAACTTTAGATAAAAGTTTATCTCCTTTAATTTCATTATTTGTGCTTTTGTGAATAACTATTCAGATTCATGCATCTCTTCTGCAAAGTTGAATTGTGATACAATCATAATTGCCCCATTACTTAGTCTAATTCAGGTGAAACGGTTGATTTATGCTTCTCATCAATATGATGGATGCTCCCACACTAGATCAGTGCTGAACACTGCTATCTGTCCTCATCTATACAGTGAAATCATTTTCAAATCGCTCATTAATCTGCATAACTGATTATCGTGTTTAATTTCATATTAAAAAAGGAAGAAAAGAAAAATGCAGCCAGGCCTTTGTCCTGAGCTGGAGTAACATCTTATCCCTCACTTGCTCCACTTTGAACGCAGAGCATCCCCGCTTCCTTCCCCACATCTGTCCAAGAAGAAAAAAAAAAGAAGATGAAGCTTCTCTTTTAATCTTTAAACGCTAAACAAGCATGAACTCCTGCCGTCGCCTTCATTTTCCGTCTAAAAGCATATACTAGTGCGCCTAAATATTTTATCATAGGCGGCCGATAACACTGGGTAACGCAGTGGATAATGAAAAGGTATACACCGACAGGAGGGAGGGGGGAGGGCATGTGGGCAGTATAGTTTGGTGAACGTGTCTATCAGATTTTTACAGTTGTCTGCAGCCTAATTCCATACATATACAAGGCTAGAGGTCCGCGCAAAGGGCAATAAAGAAAAGTAGTCCTGAAGGATTCAGGCAACTTCAGTGTGTGTGTGTGTGTGTGTGTGTGTGTCAGGTGGGCTCCCACAATCCCCAAAACTAACGTGTCAACACTTTCTCTGTCGTCCACTGGATGTGATGTTGAAGATAAATTGGGTCCCGCCCTGCCTTAATGCACTGCGTGTCACATTAACCCCAATGAATTTAAAAGAGAAAAAGTCTAAATTAATAAGACAAAATGGAGCTCCGTGTGTGTGTGTGTGTGTGTGTGTGTGTGTGTGTGTGTGAGAGAGAGAGTGAATGTATGGTTGAGCGCTTCAGACGGGTTGTTAATGTTAAGGTGGCATTAGAGTTAATGCAAATTAAAAAGCGCTGGCTGATCCCTTTTGACCCCCCCTGTTCGCAGCGTTAATGCGGCCATTTGCTTGGAGGTACTAACCCTCCTATAATTCAATTTGTCAAAATGAATGAGAGAACAGACATTTCATACACCACCCCGCCCTCCCACACCACCACCACCACTACCTCTACCTCTACCAGCACACCTTCCTCTCAAAATAAATCAGAAAAAAAAGGCAAGACAAAAGTTAGAAGCCTTCTCGCGTCTTTATGACTGTTTATTACTTCTTTCATCTGTAATGAAAGCGAGCAATTATTGCAAGGTGCCGGTATCATATTATTATGTTGGCCCCGGTCCCCTAGATAGTCATCAATCACTCTCAATCGACCTGTCACCGGCAGGCAGAGATCCAGCTGGAGAGGAGAGAAGAAGAAGGAGGAGGAGGAGGAGG
>JAJHUR010093235.1:0-12963 GCA_027495735.1 Lutjanus campechanus
TAGGCTCAAAGCAAAGGTCCTATAAAGTGCCTCATGAACTTTTTTTTTTTTTTTTGCTTTTCTTTAATTACATTTTATTGTTTATTATTTATTTATTATCAGTGTCTCAGGGCCTCCCCACTAACTTGGACTATTCAGTGATCTTACTGCATATCTGCAGTCATCATTCAGGAAGACAGTGTACAGATTACTGAAACATGAAGCAAAGTGATGTTGGAAAAAAGGAGGAAGCAGGAGGATACAGAAAAAAAAACAACACCTAACCCAGCTAGAGCCTGTTCACCCCGCTGCCATCTGGGAAGAGATAGAGATGCACTGCTGTACCATCAGACTTGACAACAGTTTCTTTCCTGAGGCTGCCAGCCTTCTCTATTCATCCTCAGTTCTTTAAAATAAATACAAGCTTATTTTTGTGACTTATTTATTACAGGATTGAAAGAACAGGGTGAACTGGGCATGTAGAGGGCTTCATGTCTGTCTTTGCCATAGGCCACAAAATGACTAAATACACCCCTGAAGCAGACAGTCTTACATGAGTCACAGTCAGCATTTGACCCAAAAATTAAAAATAACTTCATTAACTTTATATAACTTTATGAAATGAAAGGCTGTCTGTGTTTACTAAACCACGGAGCCATTGAGCCACTGAATTTTATGTCTGTTCTTGATTTTGGAGATATTTTTGTCACCACATCCTTACTTCATTGTTACTTTTTCTCATTATTGTGGCCTGCATCACAAAGTTGGATGGACTTTTTTTAATGACAAGACAAAATAGTCATCTTGTGAGATTTATCTTTAGAACCCAGGCCTACTGACCACCTCACATCTTATCTCTCATTTTAATCTTGTAACCACAGCAAATGATCCAAACCTAAGATATTCAATATTTATGTACTGACCTCAGCAGAACTGGGAAAAAGCAAACTGCCCTGAAGCTGAATTCTTTGATCCCCTCTGGATATTTATGTTACTATGACTTTTTTTTTCCATTTTATTTATTTTGTTTCATATTTACTTTCAAGTATTTCTTGATCTCAATGATACTACATGATTAAAGTCACTATATTATTAATTTACAGTGTTAATTTGATCTGTGAATATTCTACCCTTTGAAATGATGCCCACTTGAAGAAGTCTATTAGATATATGAAACACCACTTTTACCTTTTACCGTTGTCTGGCACAGGAAGCTTTATCCAGTGTGGCTTTGTGATTCAAGGCCTGTACAGTTTGTGGTGACAAGAGAACACTGAAAAATCAATGGTAATGTATTTAAGAACAAAAGTGTCTGCTGGCTTGAGTTCCAGTCAATTACTCTTTGTTATACCACTCAGCAACACTGTGCACAGCTGTCCAGAGACGCATCGCAGCCTCTGACACTGAATGAAAAATGGCTCCCATCACCTCACCTTTTATGAAGAGGTTTTATCATGTTCACCAGACCAAACCAATGCAGCCTAATTGTGAATATAAACCTTCGGTTATGTAGCCTTATAAGGTTAATCTATATTTTCAAGACCTGCTGTTTTGTCCAGATATTCAACAAACACAATGAAATCCATCATAAAAGAGGACATCTTGTTTCACAATATATTCCAAAAAATGTGGGCGATGATTTAAAAATACAAGTATTTGGATGCACCACAAGATTAAATTAACTAGCCAGAAAAAAACACCAACCAGAAATGTCTGCAGTTTTGACTGCACACTCAGCCCATAACAAGACTGAGACGGTCAACAGCCTCGCTACCAGCTCTGTGAGACCATTGAGCTCAGTGCGAACATGCTGATGTTTAGCAGGCATAATGTTGACCATGTTCCATCATCTGAGTTTAATGTTAACATGCTAACATTTGCTAATTAGCATTATACAAAGAGCAGCAGAGGGAATTTCATTAGTTTTTCAGCTAGTTGGTCATAAAGGAAAGTGTTGGACAAATTAAAATTTTGACTTCATGATAGCCCTAGATTTAAAGTTAATGGATCACTTGTGTATTAGAACTGACCCTGGGGTGCCCCTATAGCTCAGTTCGTGGGGTGTCTGCCCCATGTATTGAGGCTGTTTGTCCTCTGCAGTGGCCGCCGGTTCAACTCCTGCCTGCGGCTCATTTGCTGCGTGTCATCCCCTCTCTCTACCCGCTTTCCTGTTAACTCTTTAGCTGTCACTGTCACAATAAAGGCAAAAGCCCAAAAACTGACTCCTACTCCTTTTTGCTCTCTGCAGTTGAGGTACACAGCAGAAACTCAGTCAACTTTCTCTATTACAGTTTCCCAGACTTACAGTAGATGCTATGTGCTGAGCTCGTGTCGAAAAGAAAATAATTTTGACAATGTTTTAAAGATGTTACTTGGGGACATGTAAAAGTGACATATAGTCACATCTTAGTTAGCTAATGTTGGCAAAATGCTTGCGAACTAATTAGCAAATGTTTTATATAGATTAGCAGGCAAGTTAGCAAGTGTTTTGCTAACATTAATATCAGATGTAACTACCTAGCTAACAACTGGTGTAGACTACCTAGCTAATTGGCTAGCATTTTGCCACAGGAAAAAAAAATGCTAGAAATGTTGTTTATCTCCAGTGTCGGTGTTTGTACTTTCAAGTATCTGCATTATTTTATCATTTCATAATCGCTTTCAGCTGTGTTGGGGTTGTGTTAAGTTACTGCTGATGATGAACAGTAAATGAAAACATTTACTGTTTGTGCTGCTTCATAATAAAAGTTTTTAAATAACAATACAACAGGGGACTTTTATGGGGAAGAATTTAAGGAAACAGCGTGTTTATCCCAGAGACACATATGAATGGTTTATCCACCGCTTTACAGCTGCTTTACTCAAGCCACCTTGAGCTTGTCGTCATTTAAAAGACACACCTTCAAGCAGGTAGCTCTGATGTAATGGAAATACAAACTCCTGCCGTGCTGGGTCAAAAGGCAGAGTCAAACTGAGTCAAGTCAGGCCAGCTCTGTGTATAAAAAAGGGCCAAGTGGGTCACTAAATCCTCCGGGGACCATGGATGTTTGTGCTAAATTTAATGGCAATTCATCCAGCAATTGTTGAGATACTTTGGTCTGGATCAGAGTGGAGGACTGATCAACAAACCCAACATTGTCATTCCTGGAGTCTCACTGCTGGCCTGGCTAACAACCACAAAACCGCAAATATATGATAAAAAATCAGATACACTGGCACAAACAACATGCTTCCCTCTGCAATTCAAAATAATGAATACGTACATAACAGTGTAGGTAAAAAAAACAACAACTCTCCAATGACTTAAGGGAAATCAATTAACACACATAATAATGTCTCCAGTGTTTTTGATCAGGCTTAACTTCACACAAACAACACTAATTGTCATAACAATTACAGGAAAATGTTTTTGCTGAAAACATTATTGATGTTCAGCAGTTAACAGCAGCTCTTGCTCGGTATGCAAAGCCCTGCCTTCTTAATCATTAAATTAAAGCACTTCAAACAACCCCCCTGATTGATTATACAGTATGTGCAAGGTTTTGTATAATTATTCAAGACATAACAATGCTTGTAGCCTGCTGGAGAAGCATAAAAATGGTCCTTATGGGAATTCTCCGTACTGTGCTGTTATTTCTGATGTGTCTGATGTATTTTGAAACATTTTGGGATTCAGGATTACATCCTGCACATCCTGACACCACGTGATCAAGCCTCTGTCCTTCATGATGCATGATTTAAATATTGATCCATCCATCACTGAATTTTTCACAGCCTGATCTCCTGCTTTTGTCTTCTGCTGTGATCTTTTTAATTTCTTGTCTCCCTTGATTGTCTGTAATGTCCCAACTTCTTTTGTCAGGTAATCAGTTTTTTTATGCTGTATTTGCATGTCAATGTTTGGAGCTTCTTTTTTAGTTTTGAATGCTAATCATTCTTTTTTTCCCCAGACAAATGAGAGATGATGTTTTTCAATCCAGCAGTTTAGCGTGTCTCCTCCAACTCCTCCTCTGAAAATGTCGATAGCTCATTAGAGGAGGCTCTCCTCTCTTGTTGTCTCAAAGGCTTTTTTCATCATTACCTCATTCTCCCTCCTGGTCACCAGCTCCCATATGTCTATCACACACCACTGTGTGTGTGTGTGTGTGTGTGTGTGTGTGTGTGTGTGTGTGTGTGTGTGTGTGTGCATGTATGAGCGTTGATGTATTGTGTGTGTGCCTGTGTGCCTGCCCATTAGAGAGGAGGCGATGGCTGCTGTGGTGTTAGTGATGTTTCAATATCAATTCACTCCAAGGCCCGACTCTCTGCTGCTCCCCCCCTCAGCTAATCTAACCCGTCCTCGGCCCTCTGTGATATAGTAGCAGGTCACTGGCCTGCGCACTTATTTATAGTAGAGAAGGAGGTGGTGAGGAAACTTAATGTGCATCTTGTGCCACTACATTTATTCAATGATTTAATCAATTGCGTTTTTCCTTTCTTTGTTCATCTTTTTTAATTGTCTTTTTTCTTTATTCTTGCCTTTATTAGTCACTGGGAAGGATTGGGTTCAGATCTGTCTCATGGTACTTTTATTTTTTTTAATGTATTTATTACATAATTTCTTCACTTTTCTGCAATCTCGTTGACATAAGTTATAGGACAGGAGTAGCAGTGATGGCGGACACACAATAGACAGCCTATGTCGATGTGTGGTTTTATTGTCTTGCTGTATCTGCACAATGTTGTGTAAATGTTTAAAAGATGTAATAAAAGTAAAAAAGAAAAAAAAAGATTAATAAAGGATTTAATCAGTAGCTGTTCTTGGTCTTGAATACAAATTCTCATCCAGCACAATAAATAAACTAGCACAGATAACAAAACACAAAAAGCTATACTGCATTACAAGATTAAAAATGGATTGTGCAGATGAGATTCAGGCAAAAGCAAATGGGCTTATATAATCAAAACAAAAAAAGATAACTAAAATTAGATTTCATCGATGAAGAATGACAACACATTATAAAACACATGAACACAACAAACAGAGGGAAATACAACCAAGAAAAAGCTAAATTTATATGTGGGAGCAATTAAATAAATATAAAATACATGCATGACAAATGTTACAGGTGCCAAAACAGACTTGCTGTGTACACACACAGATAAAAAGAATAAATAAATCAGTATATTTTTTATACATAATGGTCTGGGTAAATCCTTGTTGCAGGGTATCCATTATAGAGGAAGAAGAATTATCAGGAATTAATGGATGACAGAGAGGTCAGGACCGTTCAATGCTGAGCCTCAGCGGGGTTCTGGCCTCCCAGTCATCCATTAATTCATGATAATGGACACCTCATCAGACATTATCCCTTTCGTATTTTAAAACAGAAGAATATTCAGATCAGAGTGGTGCAGGGCTGAGTGTTTGATCTGATTATTGCCATAAATGTAGCTGCTTTAGAAAATGTATTTGCAAAGAAAAGATCTTAGTAAGGTTGGCGGAAAAAAGGACAGTTCAAATATTGCAATATGGTCATTTTTAGTATAAATAAAACAACACAGGAGCACCTCAGGGCTGTGTGCTCACGCCCCTCCTGTTCACATGAGCTCTAATGTGAAGTTCATGGATGAAATCATCGGTCGGATTTCAAACAACAATGAGACTTCATATCGAGCAGGAATCAACCATCTCACAGAAAACAACCTAATGTCCAGTATTAGCAAAACCAAAGAGTTTTTAGGGAAAAAGGAAGCAAAGACGCATACCCCTGTTTTCATCAGTGGAGCTGAGGTGCAGCAGGTGAACAGTTTTATGTTCCTGGGAATCAACATCACAGAAGAACCTGTCATGGACGTCACACATCTCCACCCTGGTTAAAAAAAGGGGGGGGCTCAGGAACATCTGTATTTCTTAAGGAAATTTATTTTTTCTCAGACAAGGTTGTACAATGGTCCACCTCAGGGGAAGAGCTTAGCTCATCTCTAAGTTTGACTGAAAAAGTGACAGCCTAAACAATATCGCTTGATCATCAGATGCCATATTAAATCATATCAAGGAAAAAATTAGGAAGTTATGTTATTCTATTATTTGTTGGTGCCTCACTATTTGATGCAGTCGTCTTGTTCCCGGTGCATCATGTGTATTTTGTTTTGCAAAGAACACATGTGACCAGCCAGGTGAGCTTTGACCCTGAGGTGATCCTCAAAGACAGAAACAAAGTCTTGATGAAGCAGCTGCTGACATCTGGCCATCTGCAAACAGCCAGACTGCACATGGAGTCAGCCTGTCAGGAGAAATTTTACATGCTTCCCTCCTATTAGTCACTCTTAGTCATTAAACCTTTATGGCATCTGAACAAAACAGGATACAAACTGCAGTGACACACGCTATGATGACAGCTGAAGGGAAAATGGCAAACAGAGGACTGAATTTCTGTGCCATTATCCACCTTGACCTGCAGTCAGGGCTGCAGAGCACTCTGCCACTGATTTAAAAGCCTGACAAGGGAGCAGAGGGGAGCTCATATTATCGCACAGATTTATATTATAGAGATACAGGAGCATTTTTCCTCTGGATGAAACACATTAAGGGCAGACAGAGCTCTTGTCAGGTGATGAAATCCTCTCCTCTTGGCTGCTCATGGAGGAGAGCTTCGCCCTCCTGGGTTTGATGGCCACTCTCTGCATGCAGTCATGTTTGTGGGCTGCTATCGAGGGGAAAAACGGCCGGGACAATGGAAAAACAAGGGTGGGGGTTAGGGGGGATGGGTTTCTGCGGCTGGGGAACTATGGCTTGGAGCATGAAATCAGAGCTAGTGGAGATGGCTGCTCTCTCATTGAATCCTGCTCTCCTGTTCTGCTGACTTGGAGGTTTGTGGCTGTAATGAATATCTTGGGTTGGGATTGTGGAGGCTTCCCCGGGCTGCTCTGTATTCAGCTGCAGCTCAACACAAGGTAGACTCCACGACTCTACGGATGGATGGATGCTTGGATCTTTTTTTTTTTTTTTTTTTTTTTAGTTCTCCCGCTCTACGTTTTGATGAAATTCATTGCTTGTGTAATAGGGGTTTTATTGTGCACTGGCTGGGTTTCATAATCTTCTCTCAGTGCACAGAGGAGATAAATCAGCCCCCAGAAAATCATTGTGAGGTATAATTGCTTACGCACCCAGTCCTCACCTGGGGTTTGCCATTTAGTTACACTGTGCGTTTGGTGAAATAAGAACAATAACACCAGCAAATGAAAAAAAATCTATTTACATTATGGGAAAATTGATTTTATAGTGTCTGCCCTTCAGAATGTAAAATATGCTTTTAAAATTGAATGCATCTTTGAAAACATTCCTCAATGAGCAGCTGTTTTGTAATAAGTAACTCATTACCAACAATCATTGTTGTATTCTAATTATTTTTCAGTTATTGCTTTCGCCTTTTGCTGCAAAGATCCACCACATATTCTGTTTCATGTGCTAATGTAATTAAAATGATGAATTGACTGTCTATTAAACCCTCATAGTTGATTTAGAGGGTGGTGTCTTTTTGCAACATTTCCCAAAACCAAAAACATAACAGCAAATGTGTAAAGAATGTCTACGTTTGTCTGTTCTAACATCAGCTAGCCAGACATGCTAATGTTGTTTAATATTGTTTAATATTAGCCCACATTATTCGAGGGGTTGCAGGTTGTGTTACAAAAAACTAATTTCACAGTAACACATCCATTGTGTAGTATTTTCCCACTGAGTGAAAGCTGATACTGGAATCTACTAACTACATCAGAGATTCAGGTAGCTAAAGTTAGCTGGTCTGCCCTGCTCTTGCCTATAGATGGGGTTCAGTTCAACATCATCACAGAGATGGACATGCCAGTAGGGGGCAGAAAGCAGCACTTGCTGCTGATTCTTGTCTGGGACATGTAGCGTTAGCCTCTGTCTTTTAACACAATGTGTGAAGCTGGTAATTAGCCAGCATATTAAAGACCTTTTCAGGGTTCACATCATGAAAAAAATAGAAAACTGGAGACAGCATTTTTAATCAAACCATGAAGCTCATGTTAGCTTAAAGTCAGTTAGCCACAGCCCATACAAGCTACTGTAGCGGCAAGTGACTGTTATCATTTCAGAGAGCAAAATCAACTGTCGCTGCCAAGAAATAAAGAAGCTGCCTTTGTCTCCTTATGTCTGAAAAGAACAACCCATTGTTTCAACAACGACTAAAAGTTTGACGGTTAATGTGCAGTAAAATGTGCTGGAAAGCTTGATGTAGAAACAGAAATTGAAGCCGGAGGATCTTTGTAAACAGGCAGAACAATCTCGGGTTAACTATTGAAGTTGGACGTGTAGCAATAATCCCCTACAATCCCATTATTTCTGTAAAATTAGACCAATGTTTGTCACCATTATTCTAAAAAATAAAATGGGAAAATAAATTCCCTGGCCGGTCTTATTTTTCGGACAGTGAGGAAACACTGAGACAGTGGAGAAAAATAGGTAAGAAAGTGAGAAACATGTCAAAACAAAAAACAAAAACAATGTGACACAGTGGGGACAACTGACTTTCATGACAAATTAAACTGACAATAGAACAACAAAACAAAGAGGACTTTTCTATGTTTCTTTTTCTTCTCTTTTTTTTTGTCAGAATCCAACTGAGGAAATCCGTTTATATGAAAAGCGTCACTGGACTCTTGTGTCCCTGTTATGTGTCAGAGGGTGGGAGGAAGAGGACGGTTTCGGCCAACTGGCTTCTCATCACAGAGCTCCGTCTTCATCACCACTCCTACACACACATATGCACAGTTATACACACACACACACACACTCACAGTAATGAGAACATCATCTCCTTGTCCCCATGTGGTTCTCTACTACACATCCAGAGATGACTGAACTGAATACTGAGCTGCTTATTGGAGCATGATTACACACCAAAGGAGCCACAGCTAAATATCACCCAGATGAACAGCCATTTCCCCACAACAATAGCTAATTGAACACAGCAGCCTGCCTCTGAAAAGGCTGTGCTGGGGCCCATTGAAATATTGCAGGTTGATATTTCTTTCAAAAGGGACTCTCAAGAAGCTGAGTATCCACAGCTGCTGTGTGCATTAAGTGGCCCGAGTGGCCCTGATTTCCTGCGGTGCAACAAAGACGGAATAAAATGCTGCTGGATAGTCACTTAGGAGCCGTGAAGTGGGTCTGATTTTGATAGATGATCCTGCACAGTCACATCACAGGGACACACAACATTGCTGCACAAGGAACCTACACAGTTACACATTGGTGAACTACCCTGATTTATTGACATAATAAGGCCATCGTGATGATTCCTGCCATGACTGTACAGGTAGCCTCCTAAAGACCACTTCACTCTACAGTGTTTTTGTATCTTTTGGTTTGCGTTGCTTTTGTTTGGACTTATTTTGTCTTTCAAAGCATTTTGTAAACTCTGTATTTAAAGGTGCTATATAAATTAATTAATTAATTAAAAGTTAAAATTTTTGAAAAGGAGTAGGTAGACGTATGCACTTGTTTATTTCTGCCCCTTTTTCAACTATTCATCATAACTCATGTAATCAGTTTATAAAAACCCATATACAGACAAATACAACCTATAAATACAGTATAAACAATTATACCATGGTCTGTGTGAATACTCTCTTCTGATTGGCTGGCAGAAAAAAACATTTAACGCACACGTAGCTCGGCTCAAGTTTAATCACTGCTCAAAATTCATCTGCTACCCAACTTGTTACCATAGCAACATTAAAGAGCACAGTAGTGGGCAGAGCGAGCGAACAGCTGATTGCCTCAGTTTTCCTAAATAAGGACATCCTAATCTGCTCTGTGCGTCAGCAAACAGGCTGAGCGACGCGTCACTTGCTTGAAAAATTGCTCACCCTGGCCCTATTTCAGTGAAGTTTCACACACCTCCAACCTATTTTATCTGGTTAAAATCGATGCGACATCCATGGCGTTGCTGTTTCCCCTCATCAAAGCCATCGAGAGGACAAGATTAACATGGCTGAGAAGAAGCGGCACCTTTTATATGATCCACAGCAGTAAATAGAACATATAGTCGTCTGATCACCTGTGACTCGACTACATGCCTGATAACCCTTCAGAACTATTTAAACTGAAAGAGTTAAAATGACCTCAGTTGTAATAATTTTGAGCTTTGTGGGGTAGAAACTCTAAATAATGACTCCAATCCTTTACAATTCCTCGTACCTGCATCTGAATAACTGAGCCAGAAACTGAATGATTTCACAAAACCCCCGCAGCAGTTTAGGAGCATGTTTTTGTACAGGAGACGTGGATAAATAAGGTGCTGAGAAATGTAATGAAGTTATTAAAATGTGAAATAACTTCATTTCCAGAAAAGAGACATCTGTGTCTTCAGGCCAGTATTCAGGTAATTTTGATTTTCCAACAAACCCCCTGCAGCAGCCTCACCAGGTTGTTTGTTGTATTTGGTTTGTTTGCTGGATTTTCTCTTTTAATCAGGTAAAAATGCAGACAGTTTAGCCAGCAGCTGCCTGAGACCATAATGCTACAGAGTAACTTTCAATGTGTAAAAATTATGTGAGATGCCAGTTTTTTGCTCATAATGTAGAACCTTTGAGCAGTTAACAATGCATAAAACACTCACTACTGTGTACAGAGAGGAGCAGACTGTTTTACAGTGACATTTCTAAAACAGGAAATGAATTTTTGCAAGCTGGAGATCTGAACACCTGGCAAAGTCATCACTGGTCTGAGTCACTGGACACAGATCTACAAAACCTCAAATCAAGTATGTGCCATATTACTGTAAAGCTGTAATATGAAACATTTCTGCATTAAAATGTCTAAAAACACGACATATGTTGCATATTTTGTTTGTTGTGTATTCACAAATGTTTCCAACAATGTTCAACCGCAGAGAAATCCATGATGTGAAAACACAGATAAACACGAGATACATCTCATACATCTGAGAGTTAGGAAGCAAGATGGTGAACATGACCAAATGTAACGTGAATAAAACTATTACCTCATTCATTAAGATGATTTCTGCCTGTCGTGTCAGATTTCACTAAATGCTACTTCACAATGTCATTAAACTACGTCTTTTGTTATTGTTTTAATGTGAGAGAGTGCAGTGGCCACAATACTCACAGAAAATGCCAATGTTTTGTTCGCTGGTTTTGGGCTACAGTAGAAACATGGTGATACAACATGGCTTATGCATAAACGACTCATTCTAAGGTAACAAAAACTCAATGATTCTTATTTTCAGGTGGTTATACACTAATAAAAACTTTCTAATGAATATTATTTTCTATTTCTGCCATATTCTACCAATAAATCCCTCTAAATCTTAAACACCGGACCTTTAATTTAAAAAGTAAAGTTTGCATAAGCCCACCTGTTTCTCTCTGGTGCACCAGAGATGCTGATTTCATTCAGTGTGCATATTTTCCAATACAACAAGACCACCAATCGATGTCTAAGCGACCACCACAGCACCAAATAAAGTCCTCTCTGACACAACAAATGTTCAACATGATAAGCCTCACAGTTGAAGTACTTGTTGCAGAGTTGTTGCGCTGGATTGTGTAACACTGCCGTCGCTGTTGTTGTGTCCCGCTGTCCTGTAGCTCTCGCTTACTAATGGAGGCTCAGCTTTGATATGAGAGCCCAGCATGTTGTCTGAATGTTTGGACACTTTGCATCGAGGTGCAGCAAATCTGCTTCCACTGGAACCAACTTGCCAACATCAGGCCCCTCACAGAGTGTGTAATAACTCTGGAGATCCCTGCTGCGGAGCGTGTATGTGTGTTTGCATCTGTGTGTGTGGGAAAGACAGGAAAAAAGGGAGGCAGCGAGGTGTTAAGCGTCAATAAGAAGTACAGATTTGCATGAGCATGTGTGTCTGTACAATGGCATAAATGCTGGCAATGTGAGCTCATGCATACTGATGAGTGTGAGTGTGTGTTGAACCTGCTAATAACATATAAATGAGAACAGCTTGCAATATGGGATGTGTGAATCAATTCTTAATCATTTCATCTAGAACCGGATGGGCTTTAGATAGATAGATAGATAGATAGATAGATAGATAGATAGATAGATAGATAGATAGATAGATAGATAGATAGATAGATGTGTGCGTTCAGGTGAGCTTGCTGCTCTTGCTGGGTGGCTTGAAGGTCGATGGTGGCTGTTTTGAGCCCGCAGGCTGCCTGTCAATCTGTCCGCTCCTGTCACGTCTTTATCTTTATAATGATGAGATAGAGGCTGAGATACAGGCTGAAGGTTCTCTAATTCATTCAGTCAATCTGGCAGCCAGACATTGACTTGTGCATACACACACACACACACCTGTGGTATTTTTTCTTTGTCCTGTCTCAGTGGCCTCATGTCAGGATGATTTTGTGTCATTTAATTTTTGAGAAGCTTTAATTGGTTAGTTTTAATATGACACCTCAAGGACATTTTTCTGTCGTACATATCTGAAACTCAAGGTTCACATAATTTGCTACCTCTGGAGCTGTTTCTCTGGGTTGCTGCAGGTTTGTCTTTCACTCTTCTACATCCAGAAAAATCTGTACTTTCTTTACAGACTGTTAACTAACAGTGCCTCAGCGGTTGAGGATGAACACACTTGGGTTTCTGGCAGCCTGGAGTCTCCTTTGTTTCACTCGAGTGGATGTAGATGGATTAGCTTCTCCATCTAATCTTTAGCAATACAAGATGATGCAACAACTGAATTCATCCTCATACCAGTCCAACCAATAGTTGTTTGGATATTTTAGTCTGTATCAATGTGGTGGATCAACCCACTGACATTACTGTTTGTCATGCAGCGAGTTTGGCTGCAAAAACAGATCATAACAAAGATACGACTGTGCATGTAAATTGTAAATTTGTCTCAACCATTTTCAAACTACTAAATGTTGCATCAAACCCAAAACAGCTCATTCATAACTTCTGCATATCTTGTTTTGGGTTGAACTTTT
>JAJHUR010093236.1:0-19690 GCA_027495735.1 Lutjanus campechanus
GAACCCAGTTCAGTCCTACAGGTCACATACTGGAGTGTCACTGGGTGGGGTTTAATTGGCTACACGCTGGTGCTGAATTTGTGTCGATAAATAAATAAATAAATAAAACAGTGACCAGTCAGCCAAAATACACCACTTCCGGTCATTCATTTTCAAAATAAAATGACCAGTGTGTCACCTGAGGACACCAACATGACAGAGCTGTTCGAGCAGGATGTCAAATATTATTTTAACAAACTTAATTTTAATTCTTACTTTATTGTTTATTAGTTTATTTATTATTATTTACATTTTGGTCTTTTCCTTTATCATTTTTTCTTTTTAACAAATCACGTTACTTCATGTATGGAGGCTAAATGGTTTTTGTGTCACATTTAGTATTTATATTCCTCTTCAGTGAAAGAATAAAGCATTTTTTAAAAGTTAATTATGAACCATCAGTTATTTTTGCTGCTGCAAAGTGTGTACGCTGAAACTGCCTCTTGAAGCAATAATAATAAAGCAATTCTAAATATTTCAATTACACATAACTAAATTATGCTGATAAGATTTCTGAAATTCATTTATATTAGATCAGAAGTGTCAGTGGAATAGATTTTAAGAAGTACATAATTAGATTTCCAAAAACAGCCTGTAGACCTCCTGATGATGTCATTCAAATACTGTTGTATTATAAACACATCATATAAAGAAGATGTTTTTGGATACACTGTATGCTTTTAAAACGGTTTAGAATACATTCTGTTTTGTAGAAATATTTCAAAAGTCAGCAGTGTGTGTGTTTTCTCTGTACTCATCATTAACGTCTGGTGGTAAATAAATCAGTCAGAGAACCAAATACTGTGTTTAACAATCTGTGTCTACTTACCTGCACTCACCTGAACACACTGTAAAAAATAAACTACTTGTTTTAAAGTTATGTGTCCAGGCTGCTTTAAAAGTTTAAATTGGCTGAATTTGCAGAGAAATCTGAGGTAATTTTGTAACAATTCAAAACAAATAAACTTGATTCAGTTGCACTTGAGAGAACATGTTCAATAAACTTAAGATATGAACAAATTTGATTTTCTTCTACATTTTCTCAGTTTAAGTCAGTGTCAGATTTCCTGTTTAGATTGTGTGGAGACTGAGAGCAGTCTGAGGAAGATGATGGAGAAACAAAGGTTAATTTACAGGAGATTATAATTATAATTATTTTAAATAAAAATAATAAATGAGGCAATAAATAAAAATGTGTTTTCTATCATTAATAAACAACAAAGCAGCACAAAATCAGACATTTTCGGGTTCATCCCTGTCTTTTATTTTTGTGTTTTCTTAAAAAAACAAACATTTACAACTGAAATCACAGCCATATATAAATTACAACAGCAAACACAATTATCTATTTTAAATACACTCCTCTTCTCTGCGCTGACTGTAATCGTTCAACCAATAAAACTACCTGCAACACAAAAGTCAAGTCAGATTTCCCTTAAATTTAACTGAATGAACTCTGCAGTCCGGTGCATTAAAATATACAGTGTGGTGTTTTTCTCTGTGACACTTCATTCGTCCTTCACTCACACACACACCTTCTTCACTCCTCAGCAGACAAACACTAAACTGTCACATTAAAAGAAAAAAAAACTTCTTCCAACAGTAAACTTCCAAGTCTGAGTCGATATTTTTCACAGATCGTCCGTCTGCAGGATGTATTTTGTTCCAGAGCAGCAGGCTGCAGCAGAGACTGAACTTTGATCACTGTACAATGTACAACCAACTGATAACCACCAACTACACAACCGACACTTCCAGTTTTCATTAAACTTACTGACGAGATGAAATCTGTTAAAATCAAACATCAGTTTGCCCGATTAAACCTGATTAATCGGGAATCGAAACTGATTTGATCAGTATGAGGAAGACTTCTCTGATCTTTGTGTAACTGAGTCAGGGTGAGACGGGAAATGAGAGTTATGAAAATGTTGACTGTTCCTTTACATGTAAGCATGTATGGTATATTTAGAATATTTTTGCTACTCTACCTTTCTGTCAGACTTTTCTGACAGGAAACTGCTGTTAAACAAGCTAAATATTTCTCTCTCCAAACCAACCAAACTCCACTGACAAAATCAGTAATTTATCTCACAGAACAAAGAAGTTGTTGATCTACTGCTGCCTTGATTGGTTCGTTTCTTTGTCTTATTGTTTGACTTTGGTGAATCTGAACTTACCGAAGTCGCACAATAACACAAACAAACTAACAACTTGAAGCAGCAGGAGACCAACAGCTCCTGTGTTCTGTGATGTAAAATGACTGATTTTGTCGATGGAGTTTGGTTGCTTTAGAGAAAGTGATATTTGTCTTATATAACGGTGGTTTCCTGTCAGAAAAGGCTGCCTGACAGCAAAGTAAAGCTGTGAAAATATTCAGAATATAGCGTACACTTAAACTGATATTGATTTTTTTAGCTGTTTAATATATGTTTTTTAAATTACTCACACAACTCACTTCAAAAAACTTGAAATATCCCTTTAAGTAAAGTGTTTGTATGTCTGAGGTGGATTGTGAAGTTGCAGGTTCAAATCCCTGCTGCTGCCGAAGCGCTCTGGAGTGAGACTGCGTTCTTGGAGCTGCTGCTCAGTGAAGTGCAGCAGGAGGCCGAACTGGTCAGCTTCACGTACTGGACGTCTCCCAGTCCGACAGACAGACAGACAGACCCACAGACAGACCCACAGACAGACGGACAGACAGACAGACAGGAAGGTGAACGTGCATCAGATCAGGTCAGACCGAACACAAACTGAGCATGCTCCACAGGACGCTCCAACACGACGAGTCGCTCTCAGCTGAGTGTCGCTTTGGAACAAATAATAATATTCTGGATCAATTTTTATATTTTTATCAGCTCGTCAAACTTTTTTAATGCCATACTGCTGCTTTTCATTTTTCATCTGATTTTATGTAATTTTAAAAAAGATGAATGATGTATTTTTATTAAAGCCACACTGGGAACTTTGGGTTGCATGTTTTGTATGAAAGGTATATAAATAATAACAATAATAATAAACATGGCTGTTCTTGGATTCTATCCACAGGAGTCACATGTGATCATGAAAAAGAGTTTTTAAATTTAATATCTGATCATGTTTAACATCTAAACTCCAAAGATCTGGACCGTAGTGAGTCAGATTCCTGCGACCTCCATCACATCCCTCCTAAAATATAAATCAGGTTATTTAACAGAAACAGACACTTGCAGCTGAAAACAACACGTGATTTTTGAAACGTCTCCACAAACATTAATGTCCATTAATCCCTCATTTAGTTTCTTTTCATTTTCTCCCTGAAGTTGAGACATTTCCTCAAACTCCCTTTAAAAAAAAACATCACATCGAAAGGGGATAAAAAACAAAACATATAAAAAATGAATGTAGCTATAATCTCTGTCAGTATTTAGCAGGAGGACGTCGTAACTGCTGCGTAATGAAATAACCTGCTGATGAGAAATGACTCACATTATCACACAGACTCTCTGGACTTCATTAAATAATTCTATCTACACTTTTATCTTACAGATTTTACAATATTAGACAAAGGTTGTGATAATCAGCAGTAAATGCAATAATGTGATGTCATTTCATCGTCTTAACTTTAAATTTGAACACGTCTTTGATGAATTATTTCATTAATAAGGAGTTAAAACGTCCCCGACTACTAAAAGTTTTTATACAGGCTGTCATCACCGACAAACCTTTTCCCATAATTCTGTCTGTTAAACAAGTCAGATCTCGTTTGAATTCAAGTCCCTCAACAACTTCCTCCTCTCCAAAAGAAGCAAAGATGGCGGCGCCCTTCAAATCCAGACGTCTGCTCTGCCAGGTGGGAAATGGAAGGTAAAAGTAGAGCGAAGCAGACGGACGCCGCTGTGGCCTCCAGGTGAGACGAAGACGATCCAGAGACGACGAAAGAGCTGATGGGCGCTTGTGTCCTTTAAATCTGAACCAAATCCACTAAACTGTCTGGATCCTCCTGAAAACTCTCTGAACAGGTGAATCTTGGGGGGGGGGGGGGCCCGTGGATAAACAGGATATACGCAGACGCCATATTGGACAGGGAGGACCGACCTTCAAACAAACACGTACAAACAGGGGAGCTGCAGCACTAAAAAGTTCACATTTCTGCAACTGATTTTAAAGAGTCTTTTTTATATTCAAGCGTTCATGATCAACATGGAGCAAGTAAAAAAAAAAAAAAAATTTTCCCACCTTCCTTGAATATAACATCTCATTGAAATCATTTGAGAAATGTAAACGTTTTAGTTTTTATTGAGAAAAGCTGCAGATCCCTGGTTTACTCCTGCAGCACGGCGCCTCGGAGCAAGTTGATCCTCAGCTTCGTCTGATTGGCCAAAACATTCTGTGTCTACGTTTAAATGTCAGTGAGTGGGACCCCGCTACGAGGTCTGAAGGTAAATCTGAGGGGTCGCAGGAGAGATGATCTGAGATCATCACCTGCTGTCATGTTTTTAGGATCGTACCAAGTGGATTCTTATTTTTTGAACATTTGAAGCTTCTGCTGAGGTTAGAAACAGTAGATTCAACCGGGGCAGAGACACTGAAAGCCTTTTCAAAATGATGTTTGGGTTTGTTTCCATCTGTGTTTGGATGACTGAACAACCAAAGGTGAAATTACTGTCCAACAAAATGTGGGTTTCTGTTGTCGATGATCCAACTCGAGCCTCACGAGTTCTTGTTTGATCGTTTCTCCTGATTCGAAGGCTGATCTCTGCGTCTTTTCAGTCCAAACTGTTAGCGTTCCGCCATGATCACACTGGAGTTCAGAACTGTAAAATAAATCGGAGCTTCGTATGAAAACAGTCCGTCAGTCTTTGCCCTCTGGAAGACAAACAGGTGATCTGAAGTTCTGAAGCTTCTGCTCCTTGATTGGCCGTTTCCTCGAGATTCCTCGAGCGTTGAATGACGGGATGGATTCTGGCTTTAGCACTTTTAGAAACCAAACCGCGCTGCCTTCATCATGTTTACAACCAGACACAGACACACACAGACAAACAGGAGTTTGTGAAGTCTGAAGCTTCTTTGTGGGTCGTGTTTGGAGAGTTTCAGGGATGCTTCACTCTGCCTTTTTATTCCCTATTTGATAAAATCCTGAAAGTCTTCCTTGGTCACACTGGTAAAAAAAAAAAAAACTAAATCTGACCTGATTCTATCAACTCCGTGGTTCAAACTTTTGGAAGATTTCCGGCGATGATAAGCTTTTCGGGAGGTTTTAATCATGTGGTTGTGAATTTTAAAAAACAGGGAAAAACAAAAAGTTCACAGCGACACAGCTGATCCCTCCGGACATGCACGAACCCGAGCTTCGGCCGGTTTCCCTCAGACGATGCACGTTACAGACTGATGCATAGATCTCGACCGGGAGTCCGGCTCAGCTCCGTCTGCTGCAGCCGCGTCAACTTTGAGGATCTTTGATGAAGACAGAGAGCTGCTGGATTCACACCGACGACGAGGCAAACAGAGCTACAGAGGGCAGGGAGGAGCGCGTCGCTCCGACGTCCACCAGGAGGCAGCAGAGAGGTGTAGAATACAAGCAGGTGAAGGCAGCAGGGGGTCCTGGGTTTTCTCCTCGTCCCCCCTCGGAGGGCTGAATGCTGCGGGACTCATCAGGGACGGTTTGTTCCTGGATATCAGCATTCGAGCGGCGGGTGGAAGCTGCGTCTGCAGTCGACGGCTTTGGGGCTGGGGGGCTGAGCTCGCTTCTTACGGAGCTCCTCTCGACCCAGAGTGCCGCTGAGCCGAGAGTACGCCGCCTTGTACTTTTTATCGAACGCAGCTGCAGAGAGACAGACAGAGACAGAGACAGAGAGAGGACACTGATTTTATTCCTGTTGTTCTGTATCACTTGTGTTTACGTCAGCGCTCACATAAAAACTGCACCTGCAGCATCTACGATTCTCACTTCAATTCAATTTGATTGTATAATAACAAATCATAAAGTTATTACAGTGAACTGAGTCTGAACCCAAACGTTCCCACCAAGAGAAAAGACTGTGGCAAAGAAAACAAACTGACGAGGGATCAATATGAGAGCTGAGATGTTTCCTGTTCTGGAACAAACACCTGCATGAAACTCAGATTTCTGGCAGGTGTGAGTTTGTGAGTTTGTGAGTTTGTGTGCTGAAGACTGAAGTTTGCACTAAAACAAATTCAGCTTCGAGCCTCGTTTTCATCCAAATGTATCAAAAATATCAACCAGAGTTTCAGTAAATCTGCAAAGTGACATTTGACATTAGCCACAGCCTGATGGCTCGTGGCCACAAAAGTGACTCTGTGGCGACCAGGGCTGCAAATAACTATTATTTTCACTGTTGATTCATTTGTCAGTTATTTTCTTGATTAATTGATTAGTTGCTTGTCCAGAAAATATTGATATTGATCATCGTTTCCCTAAACATCTTGTTGGACAACACAGATATTCAATAACAAAAAGGAGTAAAGAAACCAAATTACTCAAACTGATTCATCGATTATCAAAATAGTTGGTGAATAATTTAATAATCAATTAATGGTTGCAGCTCTAATGGCAACTAAGTTTTATCCCCAAACTGTGAACCTTCACCGACACAATGTGACAGTTAAACAAACACCTTTATTCTTTTATGCTTTTTAGCTCAATGTTCAACAAAAACAGAGTTCTTGTCACAGACTGAATACTGACGCATCAACTGCAGTCTGGAGTCTCAATCCCGACTAAAACTAAAACATGATCAGGAGCATAAAATCTGACACGTGTGAGGATGTAATGTGCTGCTGCCAGTTTCCTCAACGAGCCGAGACGTCCTCCATGAAATGTGATGTGGTGTTTGTCATGTGGACACCACAAGTGTCACAGTTAAGGAGGGTTAGTTAAGTTTACATTTTGGCCACCAAATGTAGGAGCTTGGTGGCTCCTGTGGCCAGTGTGGGGGAGCATTAGGAGTTGGTTCACTGAGATGAGCAGTAGGTGGCGCCAGTTCTGCAGCTGGAAAACCATAATACCACCACAGAAGAAGAGGACGCAACAAGGTGATGTAATTAAAAGAGCTCCAGTCAAACTTTAAACGTGAAAAATAAAGTAGAAAACAAAATGGAAACAGGACTTTTTCCCCCAGGAGGTGGAGAACGTAGGTCAGAGAACATGACTTCACCAACTTGGGGAAAAGATCTGGCCTATAAGACGCTGCTGGGAAGTAAATTACACGTCATCGTTCTGGTGTATGGACCCACATACTCGCCAACACTGCGTGTTTTAGGCAGAATCAGAAGCTTCACTGACACTGATGCAGCCACAGTATCAGAAAAAAACAACCCAAAGCCTGCGGTGACGTCCTGAAATAACCCAAGAAACCATTAAATGATCATCAAAATATTTAACCCTTAAACTCCCCAGTAACCTTTAGTTTTGTTTTTAGACAGGAACATTTTTTAAGGATTAAAACAGCTTAAACATGTCGTATCCTGAGAATCTTACCGACGTGATCTTTGCCCATAGCTGCCAGAGTGAGGAAGAGGAACTCTCTGTACAAACTCCTGTCAAACACAAAACACACAACATTCATTTTACTTTTCAAAAATATTGTAGAATGAGAGCTTGTTTATTCTGAGTGACCTGTTATAACCACCTTACATTAGAGTTTAATAAGCAGTGACACACACAGATCAGGTATTTCTGCTCTCACCTCTGCGTGCAGGCCGAGCCCGGCTGTTTGGCCAGCGTGTCCAGGAAGAGCGTGACGGCTTTGTGCACCTCGTTCATGCCGACCCACCGCAGCACCTCCTCCAGGAAGGACAGAGTGAACGGGTGGTTGTGTCTCCGCCAGCTGTAGCTTCTCATCGGGACGCCACCTTGTGGAGGGAGGCGGGAAACGCAGCGGAAAGAAATGTTTAAAAAAATTAAATATACAACAAACAGCCAAGGTTCTTGTTCCTGTATGTGAAGTGTGTGTTTGTCTTACTGTGGATCCTCCAGAGGATGTAGAGGGGGGGCCACTGGTCTGTGTCGGGGGTCAGCGTGTCCCAGAGGAGCTTCACTCTCACTGCAGAGTTCTCCGACTGGGAAACACACAACACACATGATCAGAGACAGTTCATGGACCAGTGTGTTGGTGGTCTCGTTCACTCTTCCTCAGGTTTAGGGCCGACCACAATGCTTCTACTGTTGCCATAGTAGCCAACATCCAAGCCAGTATTTGAATACTTTTTTTCTTTTTTAACTTGTTTTTTGAAGAGAAAGAAGATGTCGGGTTGGCTGCACCGAAAAAGAGGCAAAAAACTGACAAGGAGCAAGAAATGGAGCTCCTGTGTAATGTTTCATTCATCTTCAAACACAAACTAAAAATCAGGTGTGTACATGTGATACAAAAGCAGAAAAACAGTATCCACGAACAGAAAAGCTTCCTGACAAGGCAGCATTTCTGCTCCACGTGCACAGACGTGGTCCTGCGAGCACGAGCACGAGCACGAGCACGAGCACGAGCACGAGCACGAGCACGAGCGTCCATACGTGTTCACAACTGCTCAACACTCGTTGGCTCGTCGTAGCTTTTATAAAATAACATTTAGGAAAAATGATGATTTCTTTAAAAATGTGAAAATGTACTCTTAATGTCGACACTTGTGTGGAGGCGGAGCATCAGACCGTGTGTTGTTACCTGTGTGAAGTGGCTGACCAGTGGCGACGCTCTGACCAGCTGCAGCAGGTTACTGGGCAGCCCGAGGCGCTGGAAGTACCAGACCAGGTTCCAGAAGATGATGGAGTGGTTGTCCAGGAACTGAGGCTGAGCCAGAACCGCCTCGCCCTCGTTCTCCAGCAGACTCTCCAGCTCCTTCCTGAGAACCAGAGGGCTCAGGTAGGCCACCGTCACCTGGGGAGCCCCGCCCACTGACGAACCCTGAGGGGGGGGGGCAGAGACTGTCAGCGGGTCGGGAGGTTTGTGAGAACGTCAGGATACAAGAGGAGAAGAATAAACCTTACTGTGGTCGTTCTGCTGTTCTCTGAGTAGCTGCTGGTTTCTGAGCTGGAGTCTTCACTCAGACCGTTACACTGGTGTCGCAGGGACGCCTCCTGACCACTGGGGGGCCTCACTGCGCTCTCCACCTCGTCCTCCATGTTCCAGTTGCTGCGCTCCACACTGACAGGAAAGGACAAAGAGGAAGACTGAGTGACGTTCACTCAGATTGTGGCTGATGTAACTACAACGTTGACAAGTTTGAACAAAATGAAAGAACATTTTTGTAAACTTATGTTAAATGTCTCTTAGGTTTTTTTTGTAGAAAGTGCTCGTATGAACATGTCATGTCAGCTTCAGCAAACGCTCGTAACTTCAGAGAAGTGTGTAAATGATCCACCTGTGTGTATCTGAGTACATGTGCATGAGACTTTAAATGATTTGATTGATTTTAAAATGATGATCTGAGTTCTGTGGTTCTGATTGAATTTGACCATGTAGAGGAAGTGGGGTGTGGAGGAACGGTGATGCTACGTGTTAGCTGCTCCCCCACTGAGCGTTTCTCATCGTTCTTATATAACTAAAACTTATTCCACACTTTCGCATTATCAAAGTTTGGTGGTGCGACATGGTGCAACATCAGTTCTTCTTCTTCTTTCTTCTTTTGTCTGTTTCGAGGAAATGAAGAGGAGAGACAGGAGAGGGAGGAGGGAGCGCTTGTTTTGTGTGAGCGAGGGAGATGTATCGACACGCTAGTGCTGCATTGATCTTTTTTCTTATTCACGTTCAGCTTTTTGCCGACACGGGCCGTCTGAGTGAATCCTCACACCCCTACTGTGCAACACTAGTTACAACAGATGTGGTTCACTGATGAACATCTGTACCTGCTGATGGGCCCCAAGTCACAGATCTCAGCGTTCAGGAAGGGGACGAAGGAGGCGGAGCAGAAAGGACAGGACGAGTTCAGGTTGGAGTCGTCTGACGTCCAGCCGGCCATGATCTCCTCGTCATAAACCAACGAGTTACAGCTGCGACACAGAGAGCAGCTGGACATCAACACCTGGACACACAGAGAGGGGAGGAGTCAGAGTTAACATCAACACCTGGACACACAGAGAGGGGAGGAGTCAGAGTTAACATCAACACCTGGACACACAGAGAGGGGAGGAGTCAGAGTTAACATCAACACTGGACGGGGGCAGTAACAACCACAACAGACTTTTTGAGGACACGATTATTTCCTGAAAATGATCCACTTACCTCAAGCCCCACTCCCTCTTGATTGGCGTCCCAGGACCTGCGTAGAGGATAGGCTGGACTGGGCGTGTCCGTCAAGTCGAGGTCACTTCCAACAGACAACGAACTCTGAGAGAAGACGACATGGAACCAGATTAGTAGATCAGTATTGGGCAATATGACTCTGATATGTAAGACTTCATCTTTTTAATTCCTGTAGAATTAATCAGAAACAGATCCAACATCTCTGTGCAACAATATTTATTTCGATATTTGATGGAGGGCTGCATGATATGAGGAAAATATGAATTGTGATAAATGAACAGATATTCATGAAGCTGATATGAGTAGTCAGACCTCTGAGGTAGCGCTGACCAGCCTCTCCTTGGCTTTCAGCAGTGTTTCAGCCACTTGAGCTTTCCTGGACTGTCTCTGTTCAGACACCCGTCGTCCTATCCCTCCTCCTCCTGGTCGCCGGTCGTCCACGCTGGCGGCTCGTCGGACAGACACTCGGTGTCTGGTCGGAGTGAGAAGCTGCTGGAGTTTCCCTGCCAGACCTCCTCGGCTCGGGGAGGAGACGTTGTTGTAGTTCTCGTCTACGGCTTTGTTTCTGCCGACCGTGTCGCGTGTTCCTGCAGGTCTGGAGGTCAAAAGACAAAAGATGTGTTTGACTCACGCCTGCAGACCTTTGCTTCATGTCATTCCCCAACCTTCTCTCCCTTTCCTGTCATATCTTCAGCTGTCATAAAAGTTAAAGGCATAAAAGCCCCCAAAATAATAGGCTAATAAAAGATTATAAAATAAAAAGCAAGTTATTTGAGTTATTTTTAAACAGGTTGAACCAGTTTTGAGGTGATTTTCCCTCCTGATTGACTGACTGACCTGCCGTCTCTCTCTGCTGGTTGGCAGCTGCAGTCCGGCTCCGAGTCGGCCGACTCTGCGCACTCTTTGTAGAAGGTGGAGAGGCAGACCTGACTCCGCCGGACCAGAACACCACCGGGGGGCGCTGGAGGCGGCGTGGAGGTGTCTCTGCGCCCCATCGGAGGTTTACGGGAGACGGCGTCACTGTAGCCGTTGGTCCCTGCGTTTCGGAGGATGGTCTTCTTGCTGAGCTTCATTCCTGCGGGACAGAAAAGGACACGACTGTAAAAAATGTATTCGATTCCATCGATTAATCAGTTATTTGTTTTAAAATGTCAGTTGGAGTCTTAAAAATGCCTGCAGGTAAACCCTCTGATAAAAAATGACTGGATTTGTTAAACTCTGTGGAGTATCTGCCCTTTACAGTAAGACGACAGTATGAAAAAAGCACTGAAACAATAGAGGACATTTAATTTGAAAGAGATACAGGAAGCGTGTATTAACCATAATGGGAAAAATTAATGGTGTAAACAGGAGCAGCTGGATATACCTCTCCAACAGGTAATAAGAAATAAAGGCCTCATCCAGTTTTACAGACTTTGAGGAAAAGTTGAAAACTTCCAACAAAAACTGACGGGTTTGAGTTTGAGACGAAGCTGCAGAGACACAATGAAGGTGATAAAATGACGTTTGTGTCTTACTGTCAGTCGGCGTCTTCATGCTGTTCAGACTGTTGCTCTTCACCAGCGAACCCGTCAGAGACTCGTGACTCGAGCTTTCAGACAGACCGCTCCAACTGGACTGACGAATCAGAGTGGAGTGGGGGCGGGGCCTCTGATCTGGGTCCATCATCGCTTCTTTTGAAGAAAAATAAATAAATAAATAGAATGACTTAGCAATAATAACTGAGTTATAGCATGACTCAGGAAAAAAAAAACAGCACTGATTTTTTAACTTTGTGACGATGAATCTTCCAGCTGATCAAATACGGTTTTTAAACAGTTTATTTAGCTTTAACATTTAAAGGAACGTTTCAGTTTATCATTTAACATTTGACATTAAACATCAACACATCTGGAGAAACACTGAACAGGAAGGAAAACTGAAAAGTAACTAGTAACTAAAAGTTGCCTCTGAGATGTAGTGGAGTAGAAGTTTATAATTAAATGCTCAAAAAGGCAAATGAAAGAGACGACTTGGAATAACTGGATCATAATTAAACTTGTCGATCAAAAATAAATATTTATCTTCTGGCCTGTGGTGTTTTTTATTCATCTAGATTTTTACCTTCTGTCAGAAATAAAGTAGTTCTGATAGATTCTACTGCAGAAAGAACTTAGTTCCTACATGAAACTGTTCACGACAAGGTTTTTAATTTTTCACACGTATTTTTGGAGCTTGGAGCATCATTTAGTCCCGTTATACTGGAGAGGAGGCAGACGTCTCCACAGCTGATTTCATCATCAGTCCTCATCTTAGATTGTGACTTGTTATAAACTCCTGGAGAGACGTTATTGATGCTCAATCCTACCAGAAATACTTATTGAATATTTTCTGACCTCCGCGTGACCCCACTGAGCCGCTCTTCTGACGCCGTTTGATTGGCTGTCTGAACTGCGCCACAGCCAATACGACGTTCCTCAGCTTGGCCCAGCGGAGACGTCCGCCCTGACTGGTGGACGGCCACTTGCTCTCCAGCACTGCCTGAGGACAGAGGACATCTGATTAAAGACACAGATCAATTAATATTTTCCACGTTACGTCCTCCAGAGCGCCCCCTGTCTGACCTTGTTGTAGTATCCGTAGGTGATGGTGTTGGGTGTGATTCCAGCCTTCTTCATCTCCAGCAGGACTCGAACGGCGAGGACGGGCTGACCGTACTGACCACACAGCTGCATCAGGATCCGGTAACACACCTGAAACACACACGTGTCTGTAAGGAGCAGGACAGCCAACAGAACAACAGCTGCAGGTACAGTAGGAAGCGGTGATAAAATCTTTGAATACATAAAAATGCAGACTTTAAATTTTTATGTTCATTTTTTAAATGGAGGGCAGGTGGACAACAGTTACACCTGAGACATGATGATGATAAAAATTATAAAAAACAAGATATCGCTTTATGATATGAGACGTAAGAGGTCCGGTCGGAGTCTCACCTCGTCCGGCAGCACCACCTTGCGGTTCTCCATGTGCTTGAGGACGTCGTAGGCCGTGTGCAGCGCCCGCACCTTGGCGCTCTCCGCCCGGACGAAGGTGGGCAGGTAGATGAACCAGAGGCCGTAACAGTGACCCAGCAGGCACTTGGACCACATGTCCGGCACCGCCGCGTACTTCTGAGCTCGCTTCTGAGCCAACTTGATCTCCTGGGAGGAAAAAGACATAAAAGACGAAACGATTAGTGGAGAAAATGATCGACTGATTGATTGATAATGAAAATAACTGCAGAAAAGACTTCGTCCATGTCCTCCACATGTTTGGACACGTTTCAAGTGACCAGGAGAGAAAATATAGTTAAACAATATTAAATTAACAGGATTTATGTTGAGGGAAATAAACAAACAAGATGATGCTATCATGCTGACCTTTATTTCTCCAAAATTCAACTTGAATCCTTTTTTATCAGTTGCTTCCCCAGTTACTGTTAATGATTGATATGACTGATAATAATTGATAATAACTGTCTGTTGTATCAGATGTGATGTTTTTAAACTGAGCAGCATTAATGAAGGATTCACTGCTGCGAGTGAAACGAAGATCAAAAGGTAAAAAACGCTCCCACTTTGGAGAAAATGGTTTAAATGATCTGGTTAAACTGATCTAACAGCTTCCTTCTTCATCTTCTGCTCCAGAGATCTGAAAATAACGTTTTCACCCCAAACCCAGTCCCGCCCTCACAGTCTGTGGCTCCTGAATATTACATGAGCAGTGAAATATTGATAATGATTCATTAAAATGAAACGATACACAGTCAGACTGTTAACAAGGTTCCTCCTCTGTTCTCCATTCAGGGGAAAACTGGGTCAGAACGTAAAACCAGAGTCTCAGGATGAACCGAGTCGACTCTCCTGGTCCCAAAACCAGACCAGCTCAGACTCCAGATTTCAGAACGACACTGATGAAGAATCTGTAATGTGGAGTTGTTGATCAGTGCTGATATTGATCTGAGTCCAGGAGTATTAGTGCATCTGTTTCATGTTAAGTTTTATGGAACTAAAATATAAAAAAGCCCTGATCAGTCCTGAGCTCGATCCTGCAGCCACTTTCAATCAGAGCAGGAATTTCATGGAGGCTGTGAAGGTCACGACCTTTTGCCCCTCAAAAAATGACATGCCCCGAGGCTGTGATGCCCCGCCCTCACTGCCCCCGACAATTTCACCATTCTCTCCTCTGCCTGTTTTCTGTCAGTACAGTTTTTAACCCCCAGTGTCTCTGCAGAGGTTCTGAATGTTTATTGGACATCAAGAGGAAGACGACACAAACAACCAGCGGATGGTTTGATTTCTACCACCGCGCTGTTTACGACTACAGTCTGATAAGTTAGTGAATGAATAAGATAAGAAACTCAAGATGTAATGTTTGTAACATCAGTGTTGTTGTTCTAAAATGAAATATTCATAAAATATTATCTCGCAGTCGCTGCTCTCCCTTAATGAAGGTTTGACAGCCAGTAGAATAATTTAATACATTAGTTTCAAATCAAACAATTAATATCAGAAGAGAATATTTTTTTAAATTGTGTTTGCTGTCGTACCTGTTTCGTGCGTCGGGGGGCGGGGCTACTGGGGGCGCTGCCCTTGGCGGGGACGCGGAGCTGGTCCTGTGGCCGGTCAAAGAGCTCCGGCCTCAACGTGGGGAAGGTTTCATAACTGAGACAAGAGAGTTAAAATCTTCATCAGCACATCTTCCACACAGACGGACACACGGGGACACGTTACCTGTCTGACCTCAGACACAGTGACTGTCTACCTGTAGAGGGCGGGGCACTCGGACCCGTCAGGTTCCTGCGGTTCCTCAGGGGGCATGATGAAGACTGTGTGTTCTCCGCTGTGAGTCTCATCCAGATCGATCAGCCTCACGTCCTCCGGCTTCTCCACGTCCACCTGGTGACAAACATCTTTTCTTAGTATGAACGACTTCAAAATGAAGATTACTTTCTTCCTTATTTCCTCCCACAATTCTCGTCTTAAACAGCAGTTTTACAAAATAATTTTATTTCAAGGCCCCTTAATCACATTTTTCAGGGACTTTCAACCACATCCTTCACTGGCAACAACACTTTTTCAGAGGAGGCTGTGAGCAGTCGCAGGATGCTGCACAAAATATTGTTAAAAAATCAAAGACAGACTTTGCCTTCATGTGTTTTTTATGCAGCGAAGGAGAACAAAGAAGCTTCAGATTTGAGTTTTAGTTTGAGATATTTGAATAATTTTAGATATTTCAGTCCATCATGGACTGAAATGTTATTTGGATCTGCACTTTAGGCACTTTAGGCACTTTTGCACGTTTCACTGTCTGTAAAACCTTTGATGAACTTATTAAAAAAATGTTAAAGGTCAATAAAGGACAGTTTTTTACGACACAGTTCAGTTCTTATGAAGCACAAATATTACACGTGTTTTTTGACCACTGATACGAGCTGAAAAAGAAACAAACTAGAGGAGGTCATTCAGTAAAATTCAGATCTCTGCCAGGAAACAGATTGTGAAGCACCTGCTGCAATAACATCATAACTGCCAGATGGAACCAGCAGAGATTTACAAAGTTTCAAATAAACTGTTTGTATAGAACAGAACATGGTTTTGCAACCGAGTGTTCTGGATCTTCCTGTATAAACTTAATAAAGAAACAATAAACGGGACAACAAGTCCAAACTTCTCAATTTAAATATTGTTATTTATTTAAAACATATTTATGTAGAACATTTCATTTATTAAGATCATTTTGTTATTTCTTCAGAACATTTCTTTTTTATTTATTTAAAACATGACAAGTAACCAGGCAGTTTTAATATAATAACTACAGAAATCTACATTTTTGGAGAAACTCACAAAAGCTGAAATTCTGAATAACTGACACTTGATGTTGTCTGTTTGCGGAGCCTTCATGTCCCAGTGGACGCTTTGTATATTCATGAGGTTCATATGTCGACACAGAGCTGATTAGATTATATCAGTAACTGAATTTAATTCTAACAAGTAACTGCTGTCATGCTCCGTTTCTCGTGTTTATAACAAACCCATTTGCATGAAAATCAGCTCAGAATTAAGGAAGTTGCAGATGATTTTGTAATGAAGTCTGCAGCTCTCATTTGATTACTAGCAGACCTTGAACACAGAGAGGAGATGGTGGTAAAGTTAACTGGTATGATGCTGAACTTTAGTGGATCATAAAATATCAGGAGTGGAATTAATCTGCAGATGCTCCAGTTAAACATGAGACCAAACTTTGCCGCGGACGTCAGTTTCTGAGCCACAACAAAATAGGTTTTTCAAGGGTTTTCAAAAAATGCTGTTTCGCAGTAACACATATTTAGACTTTTATTGTGAAAACCCTGCAGGAAGCTGTGAGTTATGATCAGAGAGATAATAATGAACGACAGTTGTGTTTCTGACCTTTTGGACGCACTCGTCGAAGAACTCGAGGCAGGCGTGCCGGTCGCTGACGAAGGAGCACTCCTCGATGAACTGAGTGAACATCTGAGTCCTCGTCAGCTGACTGTAGAACTTCTGCTGCGTTCGATCCCGAGACTTCAGGAAACCTGCAGGAAGACGAGGAGTCGAAATTAATCCTCCACTGTGCTTTGATTTTAGGGTCGACTGATGTTCAGCATTTTTATCTGAATCTTTTTTTTTCAATCAGACTGCAGATAAAACAAGTCAATTTTAAATTAATTTATTTTATCTGAAATCTTTTGGCTCTAAAGCAGCTGCCTCTCTGTCTGTCGTCTCCCTTAATGTCCCGCCCACAGCACTATCTGATTCGTCACACATCATGAGTAACAGCCTATCAACACTGAATATCACTGTGCCACAGACGGCAAAGAGAGACGCAGGAAGACAGAGACTTTGAGACAAAGATTCAAATTTCAATGTTTAACTTTTACTAGTTTATGTTTACTTTGTTTTGGTTTATTATATAAATGTCTGTAAACTGGAAGCTCCCTGATAACTGCTGAGATCAAATAATTATCAAAAGTTTAGTTACGCCGGCTCGATATGGTCGAATCGAACACCAAACGTGTGATAAGAGGGTCAGTGCTCACCCTGCAGGTTGAACAGGGAGCTGCAGTCGGTGGTGGTGTCTGACGGCGCCTGGGTGATGGGCAGCAGGAAGGTTCGGTATCCTCGCAGCAGGCAGCTCATGAAGCGGAGGAACGCCTCCTGGATCTCCAGCTCCAGCTGCTTCTGGCTCCTGTAGATCTGATCGTAGTCCGTCAACAGGAACTCCAGCGTCGCCTCCTCCTGACCGGGAGTGCAAACTGCAGCGGCGAGGAGAAGACGGGGAAAATACAGCGAGAGAGAGAGCGATGAAATCAGCAAAATGTTCTCTGCCAACAGGAAGTGAGTCCGTATAAAATTCAATGTGTCGTACATTTAGTTTTAAAACAGAAATAGATAAAAACCGTCACTCACTCTTCTCCAGGGTCTTGTGGAGGTTGGTGAGCGTGTTGAACAGAGTCTTGCCGTGCTTCCTGGGTAACGATCGCCATGACAACGGCTTCTTGTCGTCTGACCTGAGAAACGAGGAGAGAAACCAGACAGTTGTCATGGACTGATGTTTTTTTTTTGATGTCTTTACTTATAATCAAGTAACAAACAAACAAAAACATAACAAGTCACGATCAAAGGTTATCCATCTGAACACATTTTGTCTTTTATTTAATTTAAGTTGTCTGATAAGAGAGAATCAGGCCTCTAATGTAAGTTTATAGTCTGTTTATGGATAATAATAATGTATGGATCATCTTTAAACACAGGGTTTAACTGTGAGATGTTAGTTCACTTCATGCTGCGCTCATTTTTCTTTTTGAGGCTTTAAAGAATAAATTGTGAACGCTTTATATTATATTTGTACAGGGTCAAACTGCTGTGTTGTGATTGGTCGGACTATTTATCTTTTAAATAAACGTTGTGATCACAGGAGCTTTAGAAACTGTGCTAACAGATAACAGATACTGATGTCAGTAGTTAAAGTAGATGAGAAATTGTAAGTTCACACGCCTCTGAGGTTTTTTAACCGATGAACATCAGATTAGTGTTAAAAGTTGCCGACTATATTTTCAGTAACATGTTTCACTTCCCGTCAGGTTTGTTGGCCTCTGCACACAGTTTCTGAACTTTCAGTGTGGATTATTTTAAAATATATCAAATAAAAAAAGGCCCAGAGGAGAAAGTGCAGTGACACGTTACTCTGCAGTCATGAAGCTTAAGATATCTTCATTCACTGTGTGTCTGACGCCTCTGAGTTTTCGTCTTTGGAGCAGGAAGTCCAGCGTGGTTCAGGTCTCACATCTGTTAACATGATTCTTTTGGTCTCAGTCCAGGTTTCATTCAGCTCTTCAGAGTAAAATTCAAGAAATTCAAGGAACCTAAACTCAAAATGTCCAGACTCTCACAGCCTTACAGAACCAGAACCAGAAATACTTTATTGATCCTCGGGGGGGAAATTAAACCCAACAGGCTGCGTGTTCAGTCGGTACATTCAAGCTAAAACTTTATCACCACATCTAAATTGTTAAATTCTGCCCATGAAAATAAAACTAATCTCTCTAATAACAGCTGCAGTTCTTAAACTCTGTGTCTGTTTCTGTTCTCGCTTCCCTCCAAACCGTGAAAGTTTCTCTTCCTCTCTTTCTTTACTGGTCTGAACTTGATTTGATCATCTTTCACATTTTATCATCTGTTCGTAACTCTGACCTTCACACATGAGGAACACTGGAGGATCTACATCATCTATATTGTTATTGGATTCATATTTCTACCTGCAGTATGTGTATGTGTGGTTAAAAGCGTTTCTGGGAGTTTTCGGGTCTAAATGACTCTGTACAGACTGTAAAGCTCCCTGAGGCAGATTGTTATTTGTAATTTTGGGTTCTAGAAATAAAATTTGACTTGAATGACTCACTGAAAGATGGTGTTGGTGTCCAGATCGACACACACTACATCGGTGGGGGGGTCGTACAGGTCGAAGTAGCTGGAGTGGACGCCCACGATGAACGGCATCGGCGCCAGCAGCACATCGGCCATCTGCAGCGGACACAGAGGGATGTAGGGACAGAGCCACCGCAGGGGGAAACTCATCTGGACACACACAGACAGACAGAGAGAGAGAGATTATTACATAGACCTCATTAAAGACAGTCAACCTGTGTGTGTGTGTGCGTGAGTCTTACAGAGACGAGCGCCTCGCTGACGGAGGTGAGGACGTCGGGGCGGAGCGAGTGCAGCAGCAGTTTGTGTTCGGTGAGGACGGCGAGCAGCAGCGTGCAGGCGTTTTCTGGACCGAGGTTCTGCAGCAGCTTCAGGAAGCTCGCACCACTGTCACACACACACACACACACACACACACACACACACACACACACACACACACAGTCTCTT
>JAJHUR010093238.1:0-22066 GCA_027495735.1 Lutjanus campechanus
GTCCTTAATAGAAGCACTCTAATGAAAAATGCCAACACACACACACACACACACACACACATACACACACACACACACACACAGGAGCCGAGGTTAAAGAATGTGCCTCAGACAGACACCAAGAAAGCTAAATTCTCCCATAACAGCCATCTTTCATTAAACACAGCAGACTCCACAATCATTATTCAGACCTGCCATGCGATTACACACACACACATACACACACACACACACACACACTGGATTTATAGCTCTCACCCCCTCAGACCACAGCCCCCCTATCACACCACCTGCCAGCTCAGAGCAGTGTGGATGGGGTAGATGTGGTGCCTGGTACCCTGCTCATTACGCAGCTATTATTTTACAGTAGAGCAGGGGCACGCAGCCAGCACAGCACACATGGTATTTCTGCTGAAATATTGTTGGAATAGAGGTCGAGCACAAGATTTAAAATAATGATCCATGACATTTTTAAAACAAATAAGTGTCTGCTTTTCTTCTCTGCTGCTGACTGATAGAACCCGGCCATCACTGAATCAGACTACACCCTTTTAATGCGAGCTCTCTGCCCTGAACATCCACTATGTTTTGCAGAAGGTCTTTCCGGGGGAAAACCCTCTGGCTCACAGGAGACCTTCAGCAGAAACAAAATTTCTTTGGGTAAATACAGAAGAATGATCATTTACCACGAGGAGCGATAGTTGCCACGGGGCAACAAGGTTGTGTACGACTATCAACAGACAATCCAGGGAAAAACATATCACGCCAGCGGACATGCAGCATGTGAGAGGTGCAGTAAAGGAACAACACTTTAAAAGATCCATTTGTCACATTCATTCATGAGAAATGGGTTGCAATTGATTTTTCAATTCAATCATGCTGGAAAATATTTATTGTAAAGGATCAAACTCTTGGCTATTAAACCTTGTAACAAGCCAGCCTAAATTATTTCATTTCAATTGCTTTTTTTTTTTTTTTTTTTTTGGCTTTGAATTTTGTCAAACTCCGTCAGACACACAAACAAAAAGTCACAGTATTATAATATAAAACATGTAGGAAATTTCTGATGTTTTGCTGCATTAAATAAAAGATTATTTAATTAGCTGTATAATCAAAAAGTTTTACATATATATATATATACAGTATGTATAAGAAATTATACCTCCAGTGTGCCTGTTTCCTCTGCAAGACCCTTAAATTATTTATTTTTATTTTTATGATTTATTATTAATTACTTAGCTTTAACATACTGTAGTAATAGTAATAGGTAATCGTAATAGTAGGTAGTAGTAACAGGAAACTGTAGCTAACATCTCATTATACAAGTCTATGTTGTAAAATAATCCATGAAGTAAGTTAACTGAAAAACAAAACAAAAACCCCCCACACACATTTGAAGTGTAATTCAAACTCATTTTAATCAAACTAAACCTCTCAGTGGACATACAGCCAATCATACTTGAGGATTATGAGGCCAGGCCTTCCTTCTAAAAATGTCCCTGCCTAATGTCAGCGTGGGATCATGGGAGTTGTTTTCTTCATTGTTAAACAATCACCCTAGCTGATGAAAATCTATTTGACATGACTTGGGCGGAAATCATCTTCGTGTGAAAGGTCATATTAAAGTTTTTTTTGTGTGTTTGTTTGGTGCTGGTGGTCCAGCACTTTTAGACATTTTACTGTAATGCAGAAATGTTACATATATCTCCTTGTGTGTGGGGTGTGTGTGTGTGTGTGTGTGTGTGTGCTCTGTATGGATCATTAAGACCTCAGCATATTTTCATTTCATGTTGTTCCATGTTGGCTGAGCTGACGGCCTGCAGAGTAAATACAGTCCTGCTGGTACCAGGCTGCAAGATTAGACGACTGACTCAACTCATATGAGTCTTCCCAGCTATGTGTGTGTGTGTGTGTGTGTGTGTGTGTGTGTGTGTGTGTGTGTGTGTGTGTGCGTGTGTGTGTGTGTGTGCTGAGAAGATACCAATTAAGTTTATGACAAAGAAGACCCTCTGAGGCTGAGACACACACACACACACACACACTGAAATGCAGGGATGGAGGTAATTCATTTTTGGGAGTACTTGTACTTTTATGAGTTGATTTTCAAGTCTGTACATTTACTCGTACTTAAATATGCATTACACTATGTAATCTAGTCACTTACTTAGTTACTTTTAAAATCATAATTAACATCCAAACCGTGATCTGATCATAAACAGGCAAATGAAAAGAAGGACATATGTACAAAAAACTGAACACTGCAGCAGCATGGTGTTAACCATGAATTATTAATCAATTGTCATTAAAACCATTTAACCAATTAAAATTCATGGATATTTAATCAACAGTCTCGAAATAATAATGATATAATCATATAGTAACTGCACCTCATTTCAAATAGGTTTTTTACTGGCGGAGCCATTTGTTGATTAAGGAAACTTAAACTTCACAATTGAAGTGAGAAAAATAGAAAAGAATGAAAATGAGAAAAGATTTCAGCAAACGTGTGTTTTGTATCTTATAAATGATTTATGATTTATTGATTGACTGTGAGCACTGAGCAGAACAGAGAAGGAGCTGAGAGAGATTCAGACTGAAGATGTGGAGAAACACCTTTGATTGAACACTACTATTGATAACATATTAAACATCAATGGTTCTAAAGTAACTAATACTCTGAGTAGTTTCAAAGTCAAATACTTTGTACAAACAACCATTTAAGCATTTTTCACCAGCACTTCTACTTGTAATTGAATAAGTTTTTTGGTAATGTAAAAGTACTTGTACTTGAGTACAGAGTTTCAGTCCTACTGTTCATCCTTGCTGTGGTATTTACTGAAGATTCTCTCTGTTCCTCAGTCATTGGAAAACACTGTCAGAAGCATTTGTGGCGAGTGTTTCATTTAGAAATGGTTCTGTGAGGAGGTGCACCCTCTTTAAAATGTTTAGTTTAATATTCAAAGAAAGCTTCATACAGCTTTTTAACATTTGATATATTTAGTATGTTTATGAGAGACTTACAGATATGGAGATTCATATTTGCAGTTTGTCTAGGTCAAGCTGTGAGTGAAGCGGTTTGCATTGTGGCTTATATGTTAGTTATCACAGTTTTGCAGTAAGATCACTGTTGAATGCATCGTTATTTTCCTATTAATATGATTTGTTTTGATTTCAATAAGGCAGCGAAAGCAAAAAGGACAAGATGTCAATATTTTCTTAACTTTCTGAACTTTTGGTTCTAGTGTGTGGGAGGATGAGGGAGGATAGCAATGGATTAAAAGTTGGGTGTGGCTGGACAAGATGAACAGTTTCGGTGCAGGGGGCAGGGGTATGAGGACATTTTTGGACACCGGAACAATTTAAGATTCTGTGTGTATATGTTAAGATTCTACATATATATTTGGGCACATTTAGTTAATGTTAAACCTCAGAAGTGGTCTTTTTCAGTGATGATGCTCTGATATAGTAAATAAAAACTTTTTCTGTTTATTTTCATCCATAATAGTTTGTCTTTTTCATGATGGACATTTTATCGCAGTAGGACAAGCAAAGGCTGAATTCCATTAAGCTGCTTCAGTTTCAGACAGTCATTACTGGGACACAGAGTCATTGTTAATGCAAATGTTATTATTCTTTCCCTGCCAGAACGAGTCAAAATGTCTTCAAGCGAGCAGCCAAGCAGCAAAAATACATCAAGTTCCTCTTTGCGCTTCATATCAATAATCAAAACAGAGTGAGACATCAGCGGAGCTGCTTGATAAATCAATGCGCAGTTTGACAAGTAAAAGGTCAGTTGTAGCTGTGGTTTCTCTCAGCAGAGAGCAGTTTGTCGAGTGGAAATATTCCTGAAATGTAGCATTCCAGTCACTCATCCACTGCAACAAATCAAAGACAGTTTTGGACAGTTTAATATGACTCAGTGAAACGAGAGGCAGTCTGCTGTCAGTGCTCTTACAGTGACCGCTGAGACCGCTTAGATGTGTCCAAAAGCTTGGGACAGAATCATTCCGATACAAATGCTAATTAAATAAACTTGCAGTCTACTTACAGTGTTCATATTGGGACTTTTCATGAATACGTATGTGAAAAAAATTCAAAAGCAATGGTGATTCTATTTTATTTTACCGTCATGATATTCTGTCTCATAACCCGTCTGCTTCCACCTGGTTACCTGAAGCTGCTGTTGTCTGTTTCATGACTTTAAATTCATGTAAGAAATATACAAATGTTAAAGACCCCTCCAGTGAAAATGATGTTTTTAACCTTGTTAACATGCCCATGTGGTGTTTTTCATGTGTTACAAAACATATCAGCAAAATAAGCATGTCTTAGCAGTTCTTGCTTTGAAACTGCAGCGAGCAAGGGTTGTCTCAAAAACGTGGATCCAGTCAGGCTGGGTATATGACATCATAAACTTAAGGAACCAATCCTGTGGTGCTATACATATCATTAGTGGCGATGCCCATCCCACACGGAGAAGCTGGATGAGTTAGTTACTGTGATTAGCTGGCAGAACAGAGGGGAAGCCAGGTGCTTCTCAGGGGCAGGGGTGGGGGTCAGGGCGTGTGGGGTGAGTGGAGAGGGCGGGGACTATTTGCATAATTATTTAAAAGAAATTGTTAACAACATGACTGGAGGATGACTTAAAGTAGATGTTAATCTGCATAGCAAATAAAGAGGCTAGAGGTTTCCACTGTACTTCATTTTCTGCACATGTACTTTGTATTTCTCTGATTAATTAAAATGAGTATATAAAACGAAATTAGAAAATTCACTGATAGCTTGAAAAACTTTGTCAGACTACACATGTTTTCAGATTTGATTTAGAGAGCTGTATAAATCTGATTTCAATCACATCATGAATGATTTACTGGTGTGCTACAGGTCAAGATCAAAACAGATGATCAAAGACTGGCCATCAGTGCTATTAACTGTATGGATTTAGACCAGGGGGTGACAAACATGGGCCAGAATCCGCTTGCCAAAGCATTCAATCTGGCCCACTGGATGATTTATGACAAAGCAGTCAGTAATCCAAGACCAGATGAACATTGTCCAAAATATTGTCAATCTGCAGCTTCAAGTACAAAATAATCTGAATCAAACTTCTAACTTAAAATTTCCAGATCTTAACAAGTTGTTTGAATAATAAAGAAGTACAATAGTACGGTATATTGTTGTTCAGTTCCAAAAAAAACATGTTTTTGCATAGAGCCGCTGTGATCTGTATATTGTTGTGCACGTGTAATGACAGTAGACTGACTGAATGTGGAAAAACTGAGACTGAGAGATTTTTGAAATTGCACAATTTTTTCCAAAGACATCTCAGGCTGTTCATCACCTGTTTTGTAACGGATGATTCATTAATTGTGAATGTTTTCATAAAGTACTTGTACTTCTTTACACTAAAAAAGAGAACATGTTGTTATCATGCAATGGTTTTACTGCTTCATCCCACTTGAGATCAAATAGGGCTGTATGTGGCCTATGAATTAAAATGAGTTTGACACCCCTGGATTAGACAACGCAGAGAAAACTACAAGTCCCATTGTTCACTAATAGCTAAAGCAAGCTAATACTGGGTTAAACTGCAAAATATCTTTGCCTTACTCTGCTGTTTTTAGAAATGAAAACAGTAATAAACTAAAAAAAGACATGTTTGTCCTGGCTCAGCTGGAAGAACACATCAGTACACTTCTTGTCAAAGAAAAGACCACTGGTGAATGAAAAGAGACGATTAGCCTGCATAGTTTTGTCAATGGCGAGCAGAATAACTTGATTTATAATATTTGTTGCAGATTTTTCCAATCGGTAAATCAACTCACTTTCCTTCGCAACTTCCTGTCGCTGTTTACTTCCCTCAGTGGCACCATGACTTCTAATCTGCATATGAACAATATTTGTAAACCACTTAAAGGAGATTTCCACGATTGAAACCATTGCAAAAAAAGCATCCAGAGGAAGGAGAACAAACCCAGAGAGGAAGCCGCAGTGGCAGACAGACCTGTCCTGAAGGTGAACATCCTGTTCAAAACTGCATCCTGCTACCTTTCACTGAATTACTAACAATCAACAATGGTTTCTGAAACGTTTCCAGCTTTAATTGTTGCTGTTTATTATAAAAATAGATTTTTGATGCGAGCATGTGTATGATGTGTGTACAAGGAGTGTGTGTGTGTGTGTTACCTGTTGTAAGGGTTCCTCAGGAGGAGAGCCTGGCTGCCTGTACAGCTATCTGAGGGTGTGTGACATCCGTAGACAGGAGGAGGTACAGGATACTGCTGCTCACCTGTAGTACACAAACACACACACACACACAGACATACACATGTATATATTTTAAACAAAAGAAGAGCATTTCAGGGAAATATACACTGTCCATTGCCAAATTTCCTCACATTTACTTTCCTGAAGCCTCATAAAGAAGGAGATTCTTTCCATTAGGATTTCATCAAAGATGTCGTAGCAGCTACGCTCGGAATTCCAGGTTCACCCCCAATTCAAAGTAATTTTTGTTCCAAATATAGTCACTAATTCCACGTAAATGTTAAGTAAAATGTTCGTGTGAAGTCAGCACAAATGTTCCAGACTGTCACAACAACCCTTTAGAAAAAAACTTCACAACAGACGATTTTATGTTTAGTCAACAAGTTTTTAAAGTGGACATAGCCAAATCAAGACAAAGACAAATTAACAACACACACATTGTGCACTTCACGTATACTTTGATGTTTGACTTAATTAAGTAAAAACATGGTTGTAAAAAATATGTACATGTTCTTATCAACTTATTATTTTCTTGTACACACAATTTAACAAAAATGTGTCCAAGCAACATTTAGTAAGTAAGCACAGCTTATTAGCATTGTGTGACAGTAAAAACCGTCCTGAGACCTTTTGTTTTTATAGTTTGAAGAAAACATACGATGGAAACTTGCTGTGTGTCTCTAAGATGCATCAAGATCAGTCCTGCTTACAATTTAAATTTAAGAAATTCCCTGTGAGCATTTTCACATATCTTTGTTCTACCAGTGCTGGAACAATGAAGAATGAAGAGAATGAACATCTTTATTTTATTGAACATATTTTCTCAAGTTCAGTTAACTTAACAAAATTAGTTTTTTGTTTTTTTTTACAAAACTCAAATGAGACTTTAAGCTGATTATTCAATCCCTGTTTAGTGTATTTATGTTTTGTAAGTTGAACCAGCTCAAAATGATTTACTCTGCACATTCAAGTGTTGTGTCCAAGCTGTTTACAATAAACGTTGGGGTTTACAGTGTACTTTTGGACAGGTTCAAAACAAGGTGGTGATGTTTCTTCTGGGGAGCCACAGTTCCTCCAGCAGCTGGAGGAGCCTGCGCGGCGAAACTTCTGAACAGGTTCTTCATGAGGATGAGGTTGATATCCTTCATTAAAATTCACAACATTTTCACCAGGCATCCTCTGGAATGCAACTGTTAGTCTCCTTTTCCCATTTTTATTTTATATACTATTTATATATTATTGAAATTACCAGTGTAGCCGCAAAATTCATGCAAAATGCAAAACATGGCAGTGCAACGGCAGCCTCCATGGAAGAGGACATGCGTCCTCTGTAGATATTAGCGGCTCATTCTAAGGTGATGAAAACACAACTTTCATATTTATATTCTTATTATTATATTTTTGAATACATTCGGTTTCTACCAATAAATCCCCATAAATGTTACAAACTGGACTTTTACTTTCTAACACTGAACAATTTATGTGATGGCATATTTGAAGAATCTAAAAAAAGTTACTTTTATTTAACCCATGAAGTCTTTTCAATGTTTGAAAATTACACAATGTCCCCTGATTAGCCCGTCCCTTATAGCTGGCATCCAATTTGTCTGGGGTACGGACATAATACATAATATGTGCAAATGTTGTGCGCTCAGAGGAGATGTGCTGAAACTTTCACCACATCTCATCTCCTTTTAAACTCTGCCCTGTCTTGCCCTCTCCTATTTGTCTCCATTTTTCGACAGTTTCTTCTACAAATAAAGACCCGTCACTTCAGGCTTCTCTCTTTGCGCTTCCCCAGCAGTGCAGCGAATGGCTCCCTCGACATTTCACGGCATTCCAAAATCCCCCTCAGCTCCGATTCTCCCACTCATCTTTGCTGTAAAAAGCTGGCCGAAATTTGCTGCGACGGCTCCATAAAACAATCGCATTTAAATATTTACCAATAACATGCGCAGAGGAGGGATTAAAAGGAGCGGTGGGTGGATGAAAGAGAGGGTGAGAGGAGGAGACGAGGGAGTAGTGAGTCAGGATGTGGCTGATTTATACCTCCGACAGGCGAGGTCACCGCGGAGACGTCAGAAAAGGGGACAACACACTCCCTAGGTGAGGGCCATGGGGCTGCCATACAGACGCAGCTGTGCACTCACACAGGGGCTTTAAATACACACAGATATCTACTTTTGTTCTTATTGAAATACACTCTGGGGCATAGCTTTTTTTTTTAACTCGTAAGAAGAAGTGACTACTGAAAGACAAGAATAGATGCCCAAATAATTCAGGATGAAATGCCCCTGAGGAAGGTACGGTTCAGACTATTTGTAAGACCTTTGTTACAAGTTATGACTTTAATGTTGGTTTGGACTGGTACGAAGACGCCATGCAACTTACAGTAACTCCTCTGCAAAATGAAACAACTACATATTTGGTCAATATTGACCTAAACTCGAATTTCAGACATCTGTTTTACTATTACTATGATTATTCAATAGAATGTGTAAAATTCTGTGACTAAAGATTTTTACATTTGCAGTAGCTAGCTACAAAACATGCACGTTAGAATCCAGAGATTCTGAGTGGACAGCTAAAGTAAGAGAGCAACTGTACATCAAGCGAAAACTAGCTGGCGATGGTTACTAAAACTAAAGCCAATTATTACTAGTTATTTACAGTGGTAGAAAAAGTATTCAAAAGGCACTAATAGAACAGTTAAAATACTCCACTACAAGTAAAATTCAACATTTAACACATTCATTCTGTCTGATGTTTTTGGATTAATATTACTGCTGCATTAACTTCTTTATATACTGTTGGCTAGTCTAATATTCATCATATGTCATCTCTAAAAGCTAAATTTTCATGGTTGTAACGATGCATTTTCCAGCTAAATGAAAGGGGTTTTAAAGAGTTCATTTATCTTCATAATTTATCTTAAGAATTTTCTCAACCCAAAATGAAACCCCTTCAAAAATCCTTCAGTTTATCACAAACATTCAAAATCAACTCATCTGGAGATTCAAGGGTTTCACTCGTCATGAAATATTGTAATCCCAAAAGTAACTAGTAACTAAAGCTACGGAGCATAAAGTACAATATTTGCCTCTGAGATGTAGAAGTGGAGTAGAAGTAGAGTTGCCTGTGATGGAAATACTTGAGAAAAGTACAATTCGAGTAAATGTTAGTTAGATTCCACCTCTGGGTGTTTATCTTTCCCACGCAATTATGTGCAATTAAAAATGACCCGACATGTTCATAATATAGTTTGTTACTCCACAGAACAGCGGTTAAATCCAACCAGAGCAGAAAAACAGTTTAATTCCTCCTAAAGCTAACTAGCTTTGTAGAGGAGCAGTAACCACCTCAGCAGAGTTCACATGTCTCAGTGTGCTTGAACTACCTACCTGCTTAAATTACACAACTGAATGTATTAAATGGTAAATTAATTCATTATACTGATTTCAGTGTAAATAGTAGTTGGACAGGCAGACATCTAGCAAACCAAGGATAGGCACATTTAATTCCTAATGACTATAAACTGTCAAAAATAAACATAAAGTTCATTTTACCAGTTAAAGCTGGAAGAATACATTAAGAGTAGACTCTGTGTTTTCTCCCACATTATACAAAGTTAGGGTAATCTCCCTAAAAAGGCATGCAATTAAGCAATCACAAACTTTCTATCTGTTAAACAGTTGAAAACTTCAAACCCAGTTTCCTCATCTGCTCCTGTAGTTTCTGCCTTTGTAGGGAAAAGGTGCAAAATGTGGCCAGATGTCTGTAAAATGTACTGCTTATATGAAGATATGTGTGTCAAATACATTCACTGACTGAAACCATACATTGCTGACATACTCAAACACATACGCACTCTTACCCATAGTGCTCTGCTGAGTTAAAGCGTCTTCATGTTTGAAGGAGTGGTTGGAGAACTGTGAGCTGTGGTGTGTAGGAGTGTGTCCGTAATTACCGGCTCCATCGAATGCAACTGCGCTGTAACCTGCAACACAGAAACAAACAGCAGTAAATACACAGAGTCGCCGTCAGAGAGGACTGCGCATTACCTCTTTAACACTGGAAGCAATATTGTGTCTGTAATTTTTAAAACAGTGTAATACCTGCATTTTATTTTTAAATGAATCCAGTTGCATGATTGCTTCTATGAGCGCAAATGTTTAGAAATGAGTCAAGTTGCTACAAAAAGATAATAAAAAATGATGATGGTGGTGCTGAGCAGAAGATATGAGCTGAGATTTTGATCAGGTCAAAGACTTAAAGAGAAAAAAATGGAGCTTCTCCAAAAAATCTGAGGAATTTGTGACATTTTAGACCTTTTAAAAAATCCCTTATTCGTCTTCGCTCATGGAGTAAATCCTCAGGTTATGAAATAAATCCTGTGTGATGACTTTAGACTGTGGAGAAATATTTAAAGGATTTTTTCCACACACGTTTTGGAGCCATTTTAAAAGTTTAATTAAAGATCTTATTTACCCGACAACCTTTGAAAAATAGCTACATTTCTCCCCCAGTGATTTTATTGTTGCTTTCATCTAATTTTGCAACAAAAATATTAAATTTATGTCTATTTGCTGCTGGCGCAATGTAACTTTTTATATTCATACAGGTATGTATTTAGCGTATGTATTCCTTTGGAAGAGTAAAAGCACAGTGATAGATATTGTTGAGAGATGAGGCCAATCTCAAAAAAATTATTTCTATAATTTGGTTTTATTAAAGAGCATGGCACACACACACACACAGTACACACATGCTCAGGCGCACAAACACACACTCACATACTGTTGTTGTTCGGAGGGAACTAGATCTGCGGCCTGACATCCCAGACCAGACCTGAGTCATGACTTAGGCTGACCCAAAGGTCACAAACACAGTCCCATAAATCACCCACATGCACGGACACACACACCCACACACACCCACACACACACACACACACCTCTCACATACATGCTTCATTAATTAAAATGCAGCACTTTCACTCACTTTATTCAGTGGATCATTGGTTGAGAGGAGAGAGGAGGGAGAAGAGAAAAAACTCATTAAACATCTCCATTTATCTTCCACTCACCCCCGTGTGACTCCACTGTGTGTGTGTGTGTGTGTGTGTGTGTGTGTGTGTGTGTGTGTGTGTAGGGTGATACTTTTGTTGCCTTGAAGTCCAGCACTGAGGTGACAAGCGATACGGTCAATTTGTATTCAACTGGAAAACCCAAAGTCTGGGAATACCCCTTTAAGACTTGAAATTCAATGTTGTTAAAATTTGTGAAAATTTCTATTTTTAAATGTGTGGAAAATCTACAACTTTAAAACTCTTTCATACGTTGCATTGCCTCACATGTATTTTTATTTTTCCACTCTTACAGTGTATTTACATCCCTATTAGAAATTACGTTTCATTTACGGTATGAAAAGTATATTGAGTTGTCTTTCCCAGCTTCAAAGACCAGAGAATTAGGTTTTAGGTCAATTTCAAGCATTACATTTAAACATGTACTGATATTAGCATCATATCTTGCTAATCTGCAGTTTACTAGATATAAGAAGCAGGCCCGTAAAACTTATTTCACTCTTAAAATGAATCAAACATGCAGCAAAATAAAAACGTGACCTTTCTTAAATTTGTAGGCCTGTCCATGACTTTTTTGCTACAATAAAAAAAAAGCTTTAATTTCACCGGCTGACTTCTCACAACACGACTGAAGTGAACTGCGAAAAAGGAAGCATTTTAGAAATATTAAGCACATTAAATGCTCTTGTGTAAAAATCAAGTCCTTGCTGCAGAGAGTCTCCGGTGCTTGTCGCTGCGACCCTGCTGTGTTATCAGCTCCACTGTGTGACCCCGGTCCTGCTGTTGGTTTGTTTGTCTGTGCTCGTCCAGCCACAGCGGGGAGCAGATAAAACAGGTTAAGGGTCGGCTCAGCTCTTTGATTATAATGTTATTCCTAAATTATCTGCTTGATAAGCATGTTATTGCTAATTAATCTGTAGAGTAACCACTAACACATCCATTATCCTGCACGGAACAGATCAGGGATTAGGTGAGATCGGGGGGGAAAAAAGCAGGCTAGAATTTTAGAATGAATATGTATCATATGTGTTTTAATTATGTAATAAGTTATATACTGCATGTACTCAATGCAGTGTACGTTTGATTCCCATTACTGACCTTTGACATATTTCCTCACTGTGTTTTCTTCCGTATCACAAATTCTTCAGCAAAGTCAAAAAACACTCTGACTCTGAACAGGCCGAGTGCTAAAAAATTACATAGAGCAAAGAGCTACAACTTCAATATGTCAGTTTCATTCAACAGAAAAGAACAGAAATGAATGTAAAAGATATTTACACTAAAACTATGGCTGTGGTGAACTAATAAGGAAAACGATGTGTGTGACAAGTGTGAGAAATAGCAGACTCTAATAGCAAAAAAGAAAAAATAGGATAAAGTCAGTGATGCCTCAACAGCCACAGATTTTTTTTTTTTCTTTTAATTACAGCTGAATGGATGGAAATATTTCTTTAGGCAAAGAGAAAAGTTTTATGTCAAAACTTTAAAAACAGATACATTTTAGGGACAGTTTCTTAGTGTTCAGGTAGTTAGAGGCATTAGTACTTTAATCAGTCATTGGGATTGTGCGTTCATCAGCTTCAATGCGGACAATACAAAAATAAAACCACTGGACATCGTGTTTGTGTAGAATTATTTTTCCTCTCTGTGTTAGAAGCGTTTAGTCCGGAGCCTGGAATTATTAGGATTTATGTGAGTGTGTCTTTCTGGGATGCTTAGCAACAAATACTTAAAATCTGTATTTACAAAACTTATAATCTTGAATCCAAAAATATTAATTTTGTCCACATATCACAAACTATTTAAAGGTAAATCATGCAACATGTTCTTTAAAACAATGTATAGACTCATACAAACATAATTCCTCTCAATCATCAGTTGTGACCCACTAGCAGTGTGTGGTGGTGTCTGTATCTGCCTGTGTTTCCTTATTTTATCATTTTTGTCCTGCGCCCGGGCGCTTTACCAATACTAAACATCCATATTTAACGTCCTGGTATCTATCTGGAGCATTTATGAGCAGCTCGGACAAATTCCACCGATTTCTACCTTGAGGTAAAACTCCAGCAACACTTGCAGTACTGATTGAGTACCGATTTCTACCTTCACAGTTTCTCTCAGTTGCTAACAAGCATCGGTCAATACTGACGCCACTTTTACAAAACTCTTCATACAGTCTGTGTTACACAAACTCGCTCAGACCACCGAAACACTTCATACATGTCTCAAAATAATTTCATCCGACCAAAAGCAAAGCAGCATTTCTCACCCAGGAAGCACACATCATCACTCATAACACACTGACCTAAAAACACTCCAACAACAGGGAGCATCACAGAAATGATGGATATTTATCTTTGAAGATGGAATGATTTATTACATAAATCACTATTTCATCATAGAAATAAGGAATTCACTTCACTGGCCATGTGGAAGCGTATGTAACAAGAGTTAATTAAAAATGCAGCAATTTGTTTCATTATTCTCTATTTTTTCCTTTTGACAAAATACACAAATTCTAGAGCTGCAATAATACTGGAATTACCAACAAACAAACATTTAAAAAACACACAGCAACACATGTTCACTATGTGTATCACTTTTGTCTGTTTGGTAACGCGACTAGAAACAAGACTGAATTCAGCTGTGTTCAGAATGATCAGAATTTCATTTTATTGGAAATATTCTGCCGAGATTATATTTGAATATAGTTTCTGCAGAAATGAACGAAACTGTCCATAATTCTGCTTTGAATGTGTTGTTAACAGCGTTGAAAACTGTCTGCTAGAATTGGGAAACTGTGCTGTAAATCTGTAGTATTTTGCAGGTGGTGGAGTGTGACTGAGAAAAGAGTTTGTGGATTTTGGAAAATGTGGTCACTGATTGCATTTTGGTGCGAAAGTAATGAGAAAAAATTATTCATAGTTTGGTCGACTCATGTTTTGCTGACTGCGTGAAGAGTTTTGACAATGTGACTTCAGTTGCGACCAAACAAACATGCATGTGAGCAACTGAAAAAAACAAACTGTAAATAAAAAAAGGCCGAAGAACATGAAAGTGCCGAGCTGAAGTTTCATTAATGAAGCAACAGTGAGATAAAAGCCTTGTGAAGCATCGGCAGTGACTCAAAATGAAAGTGAGTCAGTTTAGGGTCAAAACAAGTTCATGGATATTTTTTTCTGTGACTCAATCATATCTTTTTAAAGGGCGATTTACACAAACATCTCCACACTTGAAACATAGATATCTTTATGAAAATAAAGTGGTTCCTTATTAAGTGATGCTTGGATTTAAGCTTTCTGAGGAACAAACAAGATGGATCATCCTACATAGGTATTAAAGGGTCTTTCTGCTCTTTTTATTAGGAACAAGATCTATCAGTGAAGTAAAGGTGACTGCAGCCTCCAGGTTCCTTGATTGGCATATTTGTTATCCACACACACTCGCACACCTGTCCTTACCTGTCTGGTTGCGGGCTGCCTGCTGTGTGTCCATGCAGTTGGTCAGGTACGGTGGGTTGCTGAACATCCTGCTGGGGGGCTGGTGGTGGTGCTGGGCGGCCACAGACGGCGGCTGACTGGGAGGCGGGGGCGGAGGCGGGGGTGCCCCGAACGCCGCCCCATACCTGCAGGCCCCGGTCCCCGTGAACTGGCCCGAGAAGTGGACGGTGAAGGCGCTGAGGCCGCAGTGAGGGTCCGTGTCGAGGTGGTGGGGGTCGCTGGTGGCCCCCCAGGTGGGCTCCTGCTTGATGAAGGAGTGAGGCCCCAGGGAGGTGTGTGGGGCGGCCAGGGAGGAGTAAGGGGAGGCGGCGGTGTGGAAGTCCAGGACGGGAGCCCACTGAGGGGCCGTGCTGACGGGCAGGGCCGGGCAGCCGGGGCTGGGACCCGCCGGGAGCGGGGGCAGCAGGGAGTTCAGGTCACGTACGTCTGAACCCATCGTGGTCCAGGGGAGAAAACTAGGACAGAGGTAGGCTATTTTTAAACTTGATCTGTCACCCTGTACTTCTCTACCTGTCTGCCTCCCTGCCTGAGCGTCTAACTGACCCCAACCCCAATCAGCACCGCCCTCTGAATCCTTCTGTCACCCTGAGATCTGTTCCTCCTCTTTCTCTAGTCTTCTCTGGTTCGCTTTTTGTCCATCAGTTGTTTACGACACCACGCAGCTGCTCTGGAAGCTCCTCAAGTCTGACACAAGTTCATGGCGACACAGAAAAGTCACAGCACTTAACTTTTCTCAGCAGCAGGATCAGCACGAGGAGGAGGAATGAAGAGGAATTCAAGGCAGTGATGAGCTGTGATCTTCAGCGTCTCTCCGTCCACAGCAGCAGTCAGAGAGAGATGGAGTCCATTCAAGGAGGAGAGCGGCTTCTGCCCAGAGCGTTCTCAGTGAATGGAGAAAGAGGAGTGGAGGAGTGATGAGGAGGAGTGGCCCTCTCAGCCCCTGTGTGTGTGAGGAGGGTTGGAGGTGGAGTCAGGAGGTGATGAGGGACAGGAGCCCTCTGACTTCATTCATTTACTGTACACTGAAAAGCACACACACACACACACACACACACACAGAGAGAGAGAGACAGGTATATTTATACATGCCAGTTCTTACCTCTGTGGTTAAAACAACAATTCCTTATAATTATTGTATTTTGATTTAGACTATTATGGAAAAAAAAACATCTTGTTGAGAATAAAAAAAAACATGAACTAATCTGTTGTTTAATCTTATAAATCTAGAGATCTACTTTATTTGCTTTGAGGCTGATATTTTCCAGCTAGTTGATTTTTTCAGGTTCAGATACACAGAGGCTTATTACTTTTAACCAAGAACCATCACATAAGCTATTTTAAGACGTTTCTAACTAAAAAAAAAAAATCTCCATAACATCCTGTTACGGCCTTCTATTTAAATCTTATAATCCACCTGGACGGAGACAGAAGTGAGAAATGAGGCCCGGCCCCGCGCAACGATACGTTTTAATGCAGAATAAAATTAAATTAAAAACATTAGCCTCCTTAAGAAAATTGCTGCAGTTTGTTTAGGTTATATATTACATTTTATCTCACAGATTTGACTGTATATTTATTTTTGACGATTAGGAAAAACAGGGGTGACGGTTTAATTTAATCTGTAATTGTTAATGGCCTGCATGACGATTAATCTTCAGGATTTATAGGCTTTAAGGTCTGCGCTTATATTCGTTTATTTATCCTATTTATTTTCACTAGTTTAATTTTGTAACTAAAATTTAGCCTGTAGTTGAGGTAGTAAAACTGTCGTTAAAAAAGGCAAGTGACCCTGACATGTTATTCGTTTATAAAGATGATTTATCACAGCCTGAAAACCACTTGCAGTATGTATTTTCAGTTTTTATGTCTACGAAGCACTTTGTAACCCTGTTTTTTGTTTTTTTTAAAGATCTGGTCCTATAAGTTTCTAATTATTATTATTATTAGAAAAAAATACATGCTTTACATCGAAGATATTTTAAATTAGGAGGCGGAAATGATTTTCTCTTCAGTGAAATGACTATTTTTTCACTATTGCACAGTCAAAAAAGTAAGCCTACATACTTCATTAATTTATTTAATATTAACCTACATCCTCGATGTATATAATATTAGCCTACTGTGGCGTATTATAAACTAAACAATAATTTTTTCAGGCCCGTTATTATTACAGACGCGTTCAGCTCTGAGCGTACCTGACACGGCGGGTTTCCACTGTCTCACTCCGCGCTCACTCTCTCCTCTCTGTTCATCATACCTGCGGTGATAAATGTCCACAAAGTGTCGGTGAGAAGTCCGTTTCTGTTATAATGTTTATCTGTGTGTGTGTGTGTGTGTGTGTGTGTGTGTGTGTGGTCGGAGCGGCTGCCTGGCTGAAGGGAGGATAACGGCTCATGTAATTAAAATATCACATTAAGTGCGGAAGCGCTCGAACAAAAAATTGTGATAACAAAATAAAATAAAATAAAATAAAATAAAATAAATAAGCGCAGATTTTAACCAGCAGTTCATCCTAAAAACATAACAGCCACCGTTAATAACACAACGAAAGTGACGGTTTCTTCTGCCTTCACATTCAGTGTGAGCGCTGTGGACTCCTCCTGTTGCTGAATGACTTAAAAATTCATTACTTAAATTACACACAAACTAAGAAACGTGCCAAAAAATGACCACAAGTCAACAACATATTTCAGCTTCACTGATGCCGCTGCTTAAATTCATTTTCTAAATATTTTACTACGCTGTAAAATAATCAATCGGCCGATTCAATGCTGTAATTTATACTTGATTAAAAATATAATTTACCTGAATCTCATAACGAAGCGACTTCTGTGCCTCGAGTTTTATTTATTATAGCTTCATTTACCTGTCACTTTTTTTCTTTAAGCATATATTGCTGTACTGACTTCATCTGTTCTTCCTTAAATACATAATTAATTTCTTATAATTATTGAATAGAATTACACCATGCTGTTAATATCATCAGATCATCAGTTTTTTTTTTTTACAAAGCATTTCATTTCATTTAACAAGAATTATGAATGAAGTTGAAATTTTAAAATCAGCCCGCAGAACCTGACTCATTCACATCATACTGATATAAATTATTATGTATCGTCCCTGATAAAATAAAATAAAAAGCCAAATTGACCAGAACCAAAGCAGATAACCAGCCTGATGTGCTGTGTACAGGCTTGAAATGTTTTGAATATAATTGACAGGCCGGATAAGATTTGTTTCTTAATTAAGGTTAGGATGACACAGCAGAGCAGTCTGTAGCTTGAGACGAGTCAGCTCCTTGGACAGAACAACAATGATGTAACATTTTCTGATGTCATAGGACATTTTTAAAGAGGAAGTTCTGGTTTACTCCTTATTGCCATCTTTGGTACAGTCGGAGAGGTCGATGAGTGGGCAGGTGGCAGCCCCCACAACTGTCTGTGATTGGTTGAGACGCCTTGTCAATCAAGGGAATCAGTCACCAAACTTAAGTTATTATCTAAAAAACAAACAAACACATCAGTGAAGTTACCCTTGGGGCCCAACTGTTACTTTTCAGGAAATTAAAAAAAAGTATAATTGATTGAAAAGTAGTGATTGTTGGTAGATCTTGGTAACAGTTTTCACTGGTAAAAATTTGTAAAACCCACAGACAAATGTAAAAAGGTGACCAACGGCACTGCACAGTAATTCAGCAAAAGAAAATGTGCGTTACCATCCTCTACTGTTATTTATATGACTTATTATTCATTATTTGTCGTTTATTAGGAGTCCATTCTACGAAATGCAGTAGGGGGGCGCTGATTCTCCTGTCAGAACACCATCATACCACAGCAGCAGGAGAGGGGGCAACAAGATGGCGTAATTAAAAGAGCGCCAGTTGAACCTCAAAAACAACGTAGAAAACAGGATAGAAATATTCCAGTTTGTTTCATGTAATGACGTGAAGAAGGTTCCATCAGATCTGTGTGGAGCGATCATGGATGTGTTATGAGCCACGGGCGCCATGAGGAGATGGTCTGATCTAAATGTTTGCTTATTCAGGAAAAGTGTTTCCACCTCCCATTAAACATATCAACTGTTTTTTTTTGTTTTGTTTCCATTAACCTGTTCTGATGCAATACTTCAAAATGTACATAAAAATATGATGATGGACACGCGGCTCTTGACTTCAGTACAGTGTGAAATAGGTTCGCACAATAAATATTTGGTCCAGTAAATTATTGGCTGATATTGGCCTGTCCAGCTATACTGGTATCGGTGTATATTTGCAGATAAATATTAGCTATATTATCTGATTTGACAGATTGTCAAAACTTTTAATTTGAATTCTGACTGTAACCTTCCTCACATTAATACATGAAGCAATACTGAAAATACATATTTCACACTTTAATACACTTAAAAAAAAAGTTTTTTAATGTTTGACTGGCACTCTAATCACATCATCTCGTCTCTTCTCTTCTTCTGCGATGGTTTAATTGCACCTAACAGGTGAAGTACTGCGGATGACTGCTTATTTTGATGCATTTAACTCCTAATATTCACATAATGATTGTGGATGGGTGTGTTCATTACTTTGGATTTTGCAGATTACGTGGAAATTCAGGTCAAATTTAGGCTATTTCAACTCTGAGTCATCACCTAGTGGCCATTTGATGAACTGCAGCTTAAGGCACATGTCACTCAGGCAGCAGGAAGGAAATTCAAATAAAATATTTTTAGTATTACGTTCTAAGACTTTGAAAAACATTTTATTCTACATTATTTATGCATGGCAACTATGGTATTGTTACCGTACTGGTTTGGGAAGGATCATGGTTACAGTAAAAATAATCAATCGGTGGACTATGATGGGAGTTGAACTCCACACCCACACATTTCCTGGTCACTGCAGTAAATAAAATGAAAGTCTCCCCACATTCGATACAAATCATGCACTGAGAAATACTCCCATGTTTAAATGTTCCTACTTTGCATGATGAGCTGAACCATTTTAACATTACTAGTTTGTCAACAAGCTAACACTATCCAATCAGCTGGCTTAGGCTCAGGTTTAATAACTGCTCCGTCTGATGAGAACAGGACTTATTGTTGCTTTAGAGAAGTCCATATAAAGAAAACTGAAAAGTTTTCTGACCTTTGTCTTCTCTTAGTTCCTGCACTGTAAAACGTGTATTTCATTAGCAGTCAAAGTAATTTAATATTTCAAATGAGTCTCAGTCAGCGTTCTGCTTTGGTGATTCCAGTCTATTTTTGTGGATTAAACCAACTTGAAATGACACCCCATTTCCCTTCATCTGCAGCTCTTATTTCAGTAAAAAACGCGTCAGTTAAGTTTCAATGAATATTGTGCGTCTGTCATCGTGAATGTAAAGCTAATTGTGTTGCATAAGTTTTCGTAAAGTCACTGAACCAAACCAGCTATAAGTCGTGCTAATGTTAAATCATGCACACTACTTTTCACGAAACCATACAATTATTTGTTAAGGAGCAGTATTTTACTTTTGGGTAAAGCAAATAATTGAGTTGGAAGATTGGAAACTTTTATGCTAACCTGACTTAAATTTAGGATGATGTGAAGTTAATGTAAACTTTGAAATTTGAAAATAACCAGATTATTATGTAGATCTGACTTAAAGCAATTGTCTACATATCACTTATGAATAGGATTTGAAAAAAGTTAATTCATTTGTATGTTACCAACTGAAGTAATCTTTTAAAGTTGGTCCAACAAACATTGTTTCAGTGCAGTATCCTCCTCTCTGTGTGAGTGTGTGTGTGTGTGTGTGCCGTCCTTGAGCAGTGCCACTGCTTCTGATCTGAGACTGTAAGCCTATTTAAGGTTATCTCTGTCTGACTGATGCTCCTAATGTTGCCAGCTGTCTTGTGGCCATGGCAACCAACAAACACGCACACACACTGACACACAGAGTACCAAACACTCAGTAGCTTTCACTTTGGGGAAATTATTTCTAACAAGCATCTACAGATCCTAAATGACTTCCTTGTCATGTTGTAAAACAGATAACTTTTGGAAAACAAACATAAGAAAACATCAATGCAAAAGAACTGGACCGGAGACTGGAAACACAATCTATGAAGCCAGTGGGACAGATGTTTCAGTGTCAAACAGCTGGACACAGTTCGTCTTCAGCATTATTAACTGAAACATTCTCAAACAAGTCCTCCAGCCTGAACATGATGTCTTGATTTCGGGGCACATTTGTATTTTCCTCGGCTTGTGCGCTTCCCATTGAAGACAAATGGACGTCCAGCGGGCCAAAGACATTGGCAAACCGCCACCGCTGGACACAACACACACACAGACTGCCTGAAGTATCACAGTTATAAAGTGGGTTTTCCCCCTCTGAACGGAAGTGTCCACTCAGCGCTTTTCTTCCCATCATGCTCTTCCCCTGGAACCATTTACAGCACTGACATGTCTCAATTTGTTTTACGCACCGGCCGTGTACATCAGACGGCAGCAGTGCGTTTTGTTGTTTGCCGTTTGCGCGCGGGTTGAATGAAATTACAGTCACTGTGTGGGCACTTACTCTACGTTTGTGTGTGTGTGTGTGCGCGTAAATGTGAGTTTGGGTGTATCTGTGTTAAACTGATGAGCAGAGATAAATGGTGACTTCACCATCTGGAAATCTAGTCTGGCTCTCTCCGCGCAAAGAACTGCTGACCCATGATTCAACTCTTCAACTCCGCAAGGAACAGAGAGAGTGAGGGTGAGAGGGGAGGAGAGGGGAGGAGGAGGAGGGAGGCAGGAGGAGCGCTGTGTTAAAAGTGCTTGTCATGAGGAGAAGAATCAGTGTGTCAGACTACTTTGTTCAGCCATCAACAAGCGTCCTAGAAGCAACAGTACTCATGCACGCGTGCATAAACACTAATGCAGATGTATCATCGCACTCGCACACACACACGCACAGAGTCTGCTTGCTGTTTTACCCGTGCACATGACTTATGCAGTTTTCCTCAGAGCCAGACAGTGGCTGACATGTGGGGAATAAAATGGATGTTGTGGTAATGAAGTGTGAGCTTGTATGACTGACATAGTATTCTCTCTGCACAATATACTGTAATAAACATTCCAATAGACATAAAATGTGCTCGCGTATTGGATGAATGCAGTGTATGTTGTGTGCCTTAGTGTGAGGAAATGCTGACCAGCACTAGTTCATAAAATCTTTTTGTCTGAATGACA